>SKCR01022542.1:0-34809 GCA_019454045.1 Zanthoxylum bungeanum
TTCTTCTTGATTTCATCACTTTCTTTCAAGTTTCTTCAATGAAATATTTTGGGAGCTTTCTAAAAAAGGTGGAAACTTTGGCCAAGACAACTTATGAAAGAGAGAACAATTTCCCCCTTTTTATATGTCTTGGGCGAAATTGAGGGAGGAGTGGCACTTTTGTCATTTTCAAAATTTAATCAAATTATGGAATCCAAATTAAATTTGAAAACCATTTACTTTAATAAGACCAAGGGTAACAAATTAGACTTAGACAATTTTCAAGTAAATGATGACATTAGATATTTTATTTTTAATTATTTAAAAATTAATAACTAAATAATTAATTAATATAAATATCTATATATATATATGTGTGTACTTTTATTTACATTAAATAACAAAATACATATATTAATGACATGTGTCAAAATATCATTTGATAATTAATTAATATATATAATTAAATTTTGTATCAAATACAAATACATATTAATTATTAATTGACTAAAATTTCCCTATGCATGTATTTTTTTCGTTTAACCGTTGAACGATTCAATTAACTTATATAATCCGATAAAATATTATGAATAATCTGTATTATCTATAACGCGTTTCCTAAGTGCTCAACAAGTACACTTCATATTGTAGGACTCTCCAAGTTTAGGTTTATTCATCACGGAAATAAAATTCCGTACCATAATTCACCCACTCATAAATTACGACGACCACAGATAATCTCGCTAAACCATGCAAGTCGAGGTCATTGCATACATATAATCCCTCTGTCACAAGCTATCAATATTATACTCTGGATATAGATAGGAACGTCAAATCCCTAAGGTTTAATATAGTCAACTTTCAAATTTACGATCTCTAAATAACACTTTCGCTTCTGAAGTATACTACAACCATGGATTTACTAGATACACATGACTGATGGATTCTATCTGATACTCACAGGATATCATGAGCATCAGTCCACACCCAAAGAGCATAAAGATTTCTGATCTAAATAGATCAGTGATGTGACTGCCATTAAAGCGTGGAGGATGTCTCATATATCCACAATGGTATCTAAAGTCGAATGACCACTATGCTACTCGACTCAAGAAGATTCCTATTGATGTTGGTATACCATCTATTAAGAAATCTTCAGTGAGCCATTCAGTGTTTATCAAATAAACACCTACATGTCTTGACGAGTCTCCCAAGACTCACGGTTCATTGGGATAAATCATCAGACCAAGTCCCGCTATATGACATGTACTAGTCTTAACAGATTTTACTAACCGACCCGTGTTAGTAAATCTTGACCAGGAACTTTATTTGAGAATATACTTCTAGTAGTGACACTTCCCAATGTCAATTACAAACTACTTTGTAACTGCGCACTACATTATATATTATTGTCTAATATGTATATATCACTAAACCAGATTTAGTTTCAATCTAATAAATAAGTAATATTATGGAAAAAAGAATTGTTCGTATTCATGAATTGGATATAAATACGATCTAGATTGGTGTTTCGAGCACCAATCCTAACATACATATCACATGATTTATCATACATACACATATACTCAAGCATACACAACAGTCAAGATATTCAGGAATACACAATCAAGACATCACATACATATGAGCTGGCTCACATATATAATGCTTGTATGAGACTCATTACCTATTTAGAATAGGTATAAGATGAATTCGGTCCGAATGAATTCTTAACCAGCTCGACTATTACACCATTAATCATCCAATCAAACATACATATAATCGCACGCACGACAAATAATCCGAACATCATTCAAATACTCATATACATACATATGTTTCAAACATACGAATATACACCTTACTACGAATTCAAATCTCATATCTTCCACAATCCTTAAACATTTCACTTCATAACATACCAATACATACAGACAGACTTTAAGATCGTCAAACATCTCACTTCATATCATAGAAATAACAAAAGTCATACTTGTGATGGTCGACTAACTCAACCGTTCATGATCTCGAAGTCTTTCTCAAATCCAACTTTTAACTATCCTAAACCTTTCAATCGTCTATATATATATATACATATATATATATATATATAAAACACAAAATGAACAATTTGAAAACTCATCGCATTGGTCACTTACCTGGCTTCGCGAGCACTCCGGTCCTAGTTAAATCTGAAGTCGACAACTAAACTTTCCCTTTTTTTCCCGAAGCCTTGATAACTTCTTGCAACCTAACCATCTAGACTTGGTGTGGCAGCAACGAATTACACAACTGCTACATGTACAATAACATCATATAACACCAATTATTCAAAGTCTTCACTATACATACAGACTGTACTTCACAAGGATAGCCGACATGCTCAATTTTGTTCATGTAAAATATAAAGTCTATCATGGGAACCTTGATCTTGCACAATTTCATCAATCAAATTTGACAGTACGTATATCTACATTTAACATGCTTCATTTATTGACGATATTAGTTATTTATGTTTAGTTCACATATATCATGCATTGTCCACACATATACACACATCATTACTACAAGTCATCATCAATTATACAATAACATGTTCTAATCATACTCATCACCACATGACAGCTTCAATTTTTAATGTTCCACATACTAAAAATTTATCCTCAATGCATATTTTAGCCATGCATATCATGTACATGAACATTACCATGTGTTACACCTGCGAGCTCATATTCATAAAAAAAATAACCTACAATATACATACTATTGCACACAACAGTAAGGAATCAACACACACACCATGAACAAATCTCATACATCACCATCTACAGCAATATCTTACAATTCATAATGTTAACCTCATAATCATTATGTCATTAATCATCATGCAACAAGCACTATACCCAGCTTCATCACTAATCACTTCGGCAGTACACAGCTTCTACATGATTAAACTTTATTAACCTTATATACTATTTTATCCACACAATTTGATATTAATCACCTTAATTCTTTTTAGGCATTTACTAAACTTGATGAAATAAGCCAAAAATTACAGAGAATAGCATGATTCCCTTGAAGAATGAAGAATCCCCAAAACGCAGTAGAGAACATGTTGGCCTCAACCTTACCGCACCACCACGAGCCACCACGCGACAAACGGCGTCCACCGGTATGTGCACCAGGTCCAGACAAACCGATCCCTACCATCACACCACATCGGGGCTCGTCGGATGCTGGTGAATCACTCCACAAAATGTCAGTTTCTTTCTCTCGTCGCATCGCCATGTCATCTTTATTGGTGGCCGGACCACCGCCAGAATTCTGCAATTGGCCGGACGAACCCAGCGTCGGCGTCGCGCCTCATCGAAAAAGCTCCCATCGGTCGATGCTACTCATTCTCTCTTCCACGCATGTCATGGGCGCTGCGGTGTGTGCGAGTTAATGTTGGGTTCTTCTGCAATTAACTAAAAATTTGGTTTTAATAACAAAGTTTTTGAAAATTGCACAAAGGTCACTGCACGAAACTGCAACTTGGTCCTTAATATTGGCTGATTCGATTTTCAGTAAACTTGAGGACATTCGGCCCAAAATTTCAAAATGTATACAAAATGAAAGTTGTTCGTCTCGGAAAAAAGAGTCTGATGGTTCAAGAATCAGCTTAATCGGAGTTCGTTTGCTATTTTTATAGCCAAGACAAGTATTTTTTATACGTATAACGATATAATCGGAAATCGCGTAATCGATTCTCAGAACCACGCGTTTCCCAACACGATGAAGTTTCACTTTAAAATAT
Organism: Zanthoxylum bungeanum; assembly: GCA_019454045.1. Taxonomy (NCBI): domain Eukaryota; kingdom Viridiplantae; phylum Streptophyta; class Magnoliopsida; order Sapindales; family Rutaceae; genus Zanthoxylum; species Zanthoxylum bungeanum. The sequence goes on from SKCR01022542.1 coordinate 3,776, forward strand.
TATGTTCTATTTTTCAACACATAATCTCTTATTTTTGAATATCATCTCGTTTCAAATCTTAAACTTTAATTCGGAAATATTTTGGAAATACTCCGAAAAATTCAGGATATTACATCAAGTGTACTTGTAGGTAATTTCTGGGGTTAAAAAAAGGTAATTTATGGGGTAAGAGGTTAAGTAGAAGAAACTTTGAATCCACTTAGTGATTTGAAATGGAAAAACGATGTCGTTTCACATTAAAGATATAAAATGGATGTAAAGATAGTATAGATATATCATTATTGATATAGATTTGATTTCTAATTTATATTTAGAGTATCTATTAGCCAATAAATATTTTATGAATCACCCATTATGTTGAGGTATTTATATTGATGATTGATATAGAGATTTAATTAAGATGATTTTTAATCATAAAATATTAATACTTTGTGAGTGGTTTTAGTCCTTAATTAATCTGTTTTTAATCTCTCTGTAATTTTTCTTTTATATTGTAATAGTAAAAGGGGGTAAATTAAGAATTTGGATATTGTGCTCAACTTTTTTTTTGGAATTGTTGGAAACCTCGTTACCAAATCACCCCTTCCGAACTTAAGCAAAGCAGGTAAAACCTCAGCTGTCCCAGGTTCTTATAAAAAACGCACTCCCTGGATTCGAACCCAGAACCTCAATTTGAGATCTTAAACCCTACACCACCAAGTCATTCCTTTGGGGATAAAATAATTTTCATAATACGTTTTTCATACTTTTATATATGCGTGTTTAATATTAATACACGAATAAGATTCGATTACATATATATTTTTTATTCAATAATTACTTTAAATCATGATTTATATATAAAAAAATATATTACAAAACTCAATTCAAAACCGAATCCAAATATAGCTACACAACCATTTATCAATAACTTAATATATCTTACAACTTATGTTTTCCTTATCAATTTCACTTCAGTTGCATTTGTTTTTTGTTTGAAGTCTGAAATATGAATTTGGAAAGTACAATTAGAATACTATTACATATATAAATATATACACATTAATTGACTATATCACCCTAATATTTTGGGGGTAGGTTCAGGTTCAATAGCCCTCTTTTTTGACATTAAATCTTTATCATTCAATACAAATCAAGTCAATTGATGGTATTTAAAGTTCTATTTCTAATTTTATTAATAAAAAATTAGATATTAGTAGACCCCAAAGAATATTTTATTAATATATTTTATTTTATTTCCTTTATTTTATCTCTCCTCATTAATGTGTTCCATCTTATTTATTTCTTCTTTTGTATTTTTTATCTCCATCTAGGCCCGACAACAGTTCGGTTCTGGAACCAAAACCGTGGTTTTGGTTCTTTTTTTATGAAGAATCGAATCAAATTATCAGTTCCGGTTCGGAACCGGTTCAGAAATTAGAACCGGAACCAAATTACAACTAAGGATATGAAAAAATTTATTTTATTGATATATAAAATAATCATCATGTTAATATATCAATGACTAAATTATGAGCCATTTATAAAATATGACATGAGTATTAAAAATTCATGAACTTTTTTTAGTTAAACAATTACATAGACTAATGATAATTCATTATTTAGTAATTTGGTAATATTTATTTTGTAACATCTCTGATCTGAAGACGCCACATGCAGGGGATAGACTAATCCATCCCAATGAGCCTCGGATTTACTGACTGTGATCTTCATTGAGATTCTAACATAATTATGACTCATGCATGGGACCGATGCCCAAACAACAACGTGCAGGCAACTCTAATGCAAATATATACATACTCAAGAATGCTTCCTCTATGATTTAAGCTCATAACATGATAACTCTTTTATACATACAATATTTACTACATAACATGCATATGTTGGGGTTGGTGCTCAGAGCGCCAATCCAGACCGTATTTATGTCTGATTCATGAATACGAACATCCTATTTTCTATAATATTACTTATTTATGGTTGCACCTCTTGTTTTTATATACGTATTCGATCTGATTACGATTAGATTAAACTAAATGTTGTTTAGTGATATGTATATATTAGACAAAGACCCGATAATATATAATGCAGTACACAGTTACAAAGCTAGTTTGTAATTGACATTGGGAAGTGTCACTGCTAAATGTATATTATCAAATATAGTTCATAGTCAAGATTCACTAACACGGGTCAGTTAGTCAAATCTGTTGAGACCAGTACATGTCGTATATCGAGACTTGGTCCGATAGTTTATCCCAATGAACCATGAGTCTAGGGAGACTCGTATAGACGTGTAGGTATTTATAGTGGATAAACACTGAACGACTCACCGAAGATTCTTAATGGATGGTACACCAACGTCAATAAGAATCTTCTCGGGTTAAGTAGCATAGTGGTCCTTCGACTTGAGATACCATTGTGGATGTATGAAACATCCTCCACACTTAGATGGCAGTCACGTCACCGATCTATTTAGATCAGACCTCCGCCTGTTCGTTGGGTGTGGACCGATCCTCATGATATCCTGTGTGTATCAAGATAGGATCCGTCAGTTTTTTGTATAGAGCATAGGTAGTCCATATATGATTAGCAGTCTGTTAAATCTGTGGCCACAGTATACTTCGGAAGTAAGTTCCGAATGTTATTTAGAGATTCCTAATAGATACGTCGACGTGATAATACCTATAGAGATTTGATGTTTACATCTATATTTATGGTATTATCAGGATACCTGTGACGGAGGGATTATACGTATGCAATGACCTCGACCTGTATGATTCAGCTAGTTTCTGTGGTCGTCATAATTTACGGGTGGGTAAATTATGGACACGAAATTGGATTTTGTGACGGATATACCTGAATCTAGAGAGTCTCACTAATGAAATATACTCGTAGCACTATGGCAACTTTTATGAATAATGATGATTATTTATAAATCGTTTTAAACGTTAAACGAAATATACATGCGAACGGGTCGAACCGTCGTTTCCTAATTAATGTGTGTTTGTATTTATATAGATATTATTAAATACACATTAATAAATTGTCAAATAAAGGTATTTGACATATATCATTAATATATGTATTTGAGATATTTAAAGTAAATATAATACATGTATTTGAGATATTTGTATTTAATTAATTATTTAATTATTTAATTGTTAAATATTAATATAATTAAAATATAAATATCTCACCAAATGATAATTTAGGAAATGATTATAAGTGTTTATTATTGACTTTAAAGTAAAGGAAATGGTAGTCAAATTGGATTTGACTTCCTTGATATGTTTTTAAATGTGTAAAATTGAAATATTTTTTTCCTTTATTTTTTTTATCAATTTTCGGCCATATACCTATATAAATATAATGTTATATTTTTAAGTCGCTTTTGATGACTTGTTGAATTTTCATTAAAGATGTAATGATCAATTGCAAGTTGATTAAAGTAAGCTTGAAATGAAACAAATGAAAAATATCTAGATATTTATTCTTACTACAATTTCGGCCAAGGGCTTGATTTGGGTGAGTATTTATTGTTTTGTTTCATTTTAAGGGTTTAAGGATTCATAAGTCACAAAATGAAACACAAAAGTAGTTTAGAGAAAAGTTTGAAGAAATGAAGGAAAAGCTTGAAAATCTTAAGGTTTTGTAAGTTTTCTTTCAAATCTTCCAACATGAAAAATATTTCTAACATGCTTAGCTTCATCTTGTGTTGCTTTGATGTTGTCTCTCTACTTATAGTTTGTGTTTTAATTGTTGTGAACTTGAATGAAAGATGTGTGTATGTAAGTAGCCTTGAAATGGTTTCAAAGGCTTACTTTTGATTCTTTGAAAATCAAAGTTTCCATTCTAGAGTTAGTAAGCCACTCCTTGGTGACCTAGAATTATTCTAGAGTTATTTCAAGTGGTGAGGCTTGATTGGTGAAGTATTGAATGGATTAAAGTGTTGGATTTTGTAAATTTGTGAAATTGGACAATTTGATGAAATGAAAATTAGGATTCATAACCCACTCCAACTTTGGGGATTTTCATATATGTGATGTATTATGGTATAATATGATGCATGCAAAATTTTGGGTTGATTCGATTGATCTTGGCTTGTTTTTGAACAAAAGGACCAAATTGCAAAAAACTGAAAATTGGGGGTGCTCTCGGCAATTTCAGAAAATTGGAGATTTGTGTGAAATCTGATTTTTATGCATATATGTGTTGAAAAATATTTTAGAAATGATTTAGAATCATCCAAAATTGTATTTTACAACTTTTGGACTAAAATAATCAATTTACAAAGTTTTGGGGCAATTTGGTAATTACCAAGAAATTTGATATCTTGTGTAATTTTTCAGAATTTGATAATTGGATAATTAAATAAATAAGTTTATTTGATTGATCCGAGAAAAAGTTTTGAAATCGGAAAATTTTGATTTTCCGCGATTCCGCTGCGTTACCGATATTCCCCTTAAAACCCCAACAAAATGGTATCAGAGCCTTTGTCTGATTCTGGACACCCCGATATGATTAGCCCTTTAAAATCTAATGTTTGTTCTTATCTTTACTTGATACATGTATGCTTTCATTTAATTTGATTAAATTTAAAGTGTATGACACTTTATGGAATATCCCCGCTTAATAAGGTTTTAAAGTAACTGGTATTTGGAATACTTGTTTCTTGGTTCGCCTTGTCAATACAGTTTATAAATATTTTTTCGTGACTACATCCGAGACCGTGCCTCTGCTGTGAGGGTGTAGCCGATAGAGATTTATTTATGCCGGATGGATATTAGATACTAGATAAATTCAAGCGAAAGCGGAATCCTGAACGTGCCCTAGCTGTCAAGGTTACGCAAGTAACTTGAGTTTATCATTGACGAGTTTAACCTTGGTACGTCTCATTGTGGGCCTGCCTTAGCAGCGACGATGAGAAGCGACCAGGACCGGAACGTCTCCTCGGAGTCACTATTGAGTGATTGACGAATGAGTTGTTTACCTGTGAATATACGTAGGCGAGACCGTGCCTCTGCTGTGAGTCGAAATATATTCATGTGGTCCACTTCCCATTATGGAATTCGATTTAATTATTGAATTCTCGTTTTTCGTTGGGGATTACGGTATTACGTAAAATAGTGGGATGCACTGCTAAGTTTAAAAGATTCCTTAACTTAGGCAGTGTGTATTATTATGGAAATAGCCGCTTGTTTGTTTTCCTTAATCTATATTAGATAGAATTAAACTTTTAATTCACTGCACACATATTTTGATATGTTATCTGACTTGACTCTTGGTTGCAGTTATTCTAGATACTACTAGACTAGGATATTATTAGATTGGTCTAAACCATCGGGAACTATTGTTCCGATTTTCTTCAAAAATCAAGATGGTTAATGACTTAGTTTCTAAGTCATGATAGATAATCTAGATAGATATCCCTTTTAGGATATAATACTTTAGAGAGAATAGTTTCTTATGCAGTAAGAATTGACTTGAATTAGCTCATGTCTCGAGATTCTTGACTGGTATTAAGAAAGCCCCATTAGGTATTTGTTTATCTAGTAATGACGTTTCTTAGCTTTAATGACCTTTAGAGGCAATGCGTCTCACACAATTTGTCACACCCGTCCCCTTAGGTAGGGTAGGGGTGAGACGGAGACTAGAAACTGGCAGAGTTTCCCATGTAATATGGACTAATCCTCCAATACAAGGAAAAATCAAAACTGAAAATACAATATCCTCAGTATCAAATAAAGGCTCAAATGCCTATAACCAAATAACAAATTCTTCCAACAAAACATAATAAGGACACTCTATTGTTGGCACAACCTTTCTCTATTGGCAGGTTTGATGATGAAACAACAGAAGGAAATGATGACCTACTAATCTGCTAAACCTGAAATGTTAAGGAAAGGGGTAAGCTCACGCTTAGTGCAATGGATCACAGCTTAGTGCCGTGGATAAACAAGTAACAAGGTGGATCGAATAAGTATTTTATAATATAAATAAGTACATAAGGCTGGTAAAACAATAAATTCAACATTTACTTGAAATCATAAATCTCATTTCTCATAAAACTCATACTGCTCAAGAATACTTTGAATAATAAATCTTATTTCTCATAAAACTCATTCTGCTCAAGAATACTCTGTAAAATAAATCTTTTCATTCATCTATATGCACACTCTCGTGATAATACGGCAAAACTGGCAACATGGGGCATCCCCACGGCAATAACTGGCATCCGGAGCAAAACTGGCAACATGAGACCTCATCTCACGGCAAATAAACTGGCAACATATATGTACACGGGGTGCATCCTAGCATAAAATCATTTCTGAAATCCATGCTCATATATCTCAAAATCATGCAAGTTTCTCATATATCACAAACACATGATTTCAACATAATCAATATTCGATCCATACCTTATAGCAAAAATATAAACTTTCTAAAAATAAAATCATTTAATGCATTACCTTAAAATTTATTTAAGAAAACATACATACTATATACTTTTGAAAACATCAATGTTACAGGCTTATCCACGCACCTGGTGAGCTGACTACAGATAAAGGAACTAGGCAGCAGGACCGTCCATGCATACGGTATCACGATCACCTAAGAGTCAAAAGAATTTACTATAAGGAACATAATCCTAACTAGAATAGACGAAAGAATATGTGAGAAACGTGGTTCGGTCGCTCTCGCAAACTTAACGAAAATTAACATTCGGAGATCCGTTACTACTCGGAAAGGTCTGAAAATCACGGAGGAGACTCGGGAAGTCGGCGGCAGAATTCTGCCTGGCGCGTGGGGTCCACGCGCCTCCCCTTCTGTCTGCGCGTGGGCCTCACGCGCCGCCACATGAGGCGCGCGTGAGCGCCACGCTCCTGCCAGAATCGGGATTTTCCGGTGGCCGCAAGTTCGTCTCCCCTTTCCGATTCTAATGCCACTGACGGATCGTCGATCAGAGTTCCGGATCAACGGGAAATCGAGAAAAACCACAAAAAGTTTCTTACCGAGATTTCTACGAAAATTGGGAGTTTCCCGAGATGAAATCACCACCAAAATAATCCTCTCGACGAGATCTACGCTTTTCCTTAAAGACTCGGTTGGGTTTGAACTTCGGATCGGCCGGATCGGGACCAAAACCTCTCTTTTTCTCCTTTTCCTCTTTCCTCTTTCTTTTCTCTCTCACGTCCGCTTCTTTCTTCTCTGACACTTCTTATCTTTCTTTCTTTTTAATATATGCTGAATGATGACTAAAGAGTTGTGTAAGTATAAAATATACTTATATGGCAAAAATTCATTTGCCACCCTAAACTTGTTCTTAACCACATTTTTAATTCCAACTTCCACAAACTTAATAATTTAGTCCTTAAATTCTACCCACCAAAAATAATAAAATAAAAATAATTTGGGGTGTTACACAATTTGCTAATCAATTATTTACAATTGTTGTGAATAGTTGAATGTAAATAGTAAATCTAAAGAAAGGAGATGCGTATAGTTGTGTATAGAAAAAATCGATTTTCACAATACTACAGCTATAGGTATTGGATACCAGATCTCCCATCTAGTTATTTAAAAATATTAGTTAACGATTGTTTTGATATTTGATATCGGAACTCGCGACTATTGGATAGTTACTTGTTCTTTATAAACAATTGTTATATATTTTAAATATAACTAGTAGTGTCATTGGCGTAGAGATAAACATTAAGAAAAATTATTCGGTAAAATAAGTAATTTAGAACGGTGCTTTATGAGTTTAATCACTTAAGCATTATATGCTTATTCCGTATGGTAAAGGATGGTTTGATACAAGATCACACCACACATCCTTATCCATTTAATGAATATTGTATTCAGGAAGGTGATTAAAATCTCGTTTTACCAATGATTTGTCATTGGACCACCAGATTCATTAAACTGATACATTAGATGTATGTAGTTTTAATGAATTGTAATTGCTTAAGGTAGTTTTCTTTACTTCGTAACTTAGTTTATGAATTGTCATAACTTAGTTACGTGTTTCTAAAAGAACACATATTGAACGTCTTGAAATGATCAAGAACTTTCAATCTGTTCTGATGAAACGTAGGTTGAACATTTTTTACTTGTTCAAATATATTCAATCTAAAGTTTTGTGAGAACTTTATCATTAAAATTCATTACATGTCTTTGAATTGTTCAAAGATCTTTGATACGATCAAACGTATGAATTTAAAGCAATTAGTTCTAAGGTTATTCAATGAATATGATTCTTATTCAATATAATTCTTCCACGATTCCATCTTGATGGAATTGGTCAGTGGGAGTAATTGAATCTTATATGATTTGATTCATTGATATTGAGTGTTACCGAATTAGTTTTCAATACTCTTGGTTATGCTCCAGTAACACTAATCCATCTCTTTAATTAATGTTCCATAATTTCTACAGTTGCATATATGATATGTATAGGTAGAAAATTCGAATCTTGAAAAGTTTAAGATTTGAATATTTCATTTATATAATAGTTATATAATGGAAATTACTTACACCTCGGAGGTATAAGTAAAAGTTTATCATTTATTCTATTTTATAGAATATTGTATTCTATTTAATAAAATATCTTTCCTACGATCCTAAGTAATAAAATCGTTTTATTACTTGGTGTGTAACATCAGATGTTAATTATTGTAAAAATGACTTGACTTATTGAAGTCAAATGTGAGAATGATAAAATATAATTGGAACTACGTAATTAATAAGATGAAACAACCCTTATACATCTTCCGTACAAGTCCAATAGGATAACAGAATCATTTACGAGTATTTGATACTTAATGGTTTGTTGTTTTCTTATTGAAGAAAATCATCCTATAACTTATAATAGAAGCGATATTTGATATTGATTCTGGAAGTTCACCATTGAACCATAGATCTAAGATTGTTCATAGCTTACTACGATCAAGTTTTGAACTTGATTAAGCTTTCATTATGAGTTAGTTCATGATATGTGCTAATTGTTTGCGCAGCGAAAGCAGTGTGAGCTTATTAAAGGTTTGACCTTTACAGTATGACAGTGAGAAAAGTTATACTCAGCAATCTATTGTAGATTCTGAGGAAACTTGTCTCTAGTCACACTAATTGAACAATTAAAGATATATTAGTTAATGTTGATATTAAACTGTACATTTTAGCTAAAGAATGCAAAGTGGCATTTTTTGAATGACTTATTCAGATAAGAGATCGGTTGTGATTTCTTTGTTTGAAGAGTTCATTCTGGAATGGCCCTAGAGTTTGTGTTCTGCTGAGATCGCAGTTTAGTGTGCTAGCTTATAGAGCCTATTGTAGACTCGGATAAGTCTTCCGGAAATCCGTATTCTCTATTTTTGATATCAGTCAGATTGTCTGATCTTGTCAAAGTATAGAGAATACATATGTGCTTGAAGGGTTAATGGGAGTGTACAAATTACTTTCTAGTGTTATATATCCTAACAACATTATCATTATTATAGTAATAATGAGATGTTTGTAAGGTAAAAGATTTACCTAAGTCTTCTTTACTCCGTGAAAGCAGTGGGAGTAGTCTCTGTTATATTTGATATAAAGTTTTATATATGATATAAAACTTGGAGACTTGTGAGATACTCCTATTAGTCGTGCATTAGATATGATCTAATAAAGGACATAACTAGGCTATTTATATGACAGTTAGTATAATTATTGGACAGTTATTGTGTGTCTTATATAAAGTATTCATCTTTCGTAAATGATGATTCCTTTTTCGAAAGAGATATTGATTAGAATGTCTAATCAATCTTATGAATCATTTGATGATGACATAATAAATACTTTATAATGTGCGATTGTAGATATCGATTTAATCGTAATTGTTACGAGTTATTTTGATATCCTATAGACCATAGGATGTATCTTGAAACACGTTCTTTGTGATCTTTGAGATATTAAGAACGAGTTTCTAATTCATGGAGAATACATTCTGCAACCAATAGGGTCATATTAGTTTTGAGACTAATTATGACGTTAGACAGTCTACGTCATAAAGAGTCACAAAAGATACAGTGGGAGTGTCACGAAAGATTCTACTATTTAGTGGAATTAGATGCAACTTATAAAGTATTGACTTATGAAGTTGCATAGTGACCTTATAAATTAGAAGTTTTGTATTGTTGTTGTGCTTGCGGTTGTCTTCATAGTATTTTGGATTTGATCCCTAAATACTTGGACAACTCAGTAGTTGTATCACGATATTGATGTAGCATTAGAGTCATATTAATGTATAATTTAGATTCTACAAAATATGAATGATGCTGACTATGGGAAACGATGGAGTTTGTTTGACAAACTCAATATGTAATAGCGGACCTACTTCTTGTTGCCTACCTCTTAAGTGCTAGGTGAGCTTTTGAGAGCCATGAGTATACGATACACATTGAGATGTGTATATGATACCGTGGATTGGCACTAGAGCAAGTTGGAGAAATTGTTGGGGTTTGTGCTCAGAGCGCCAATCCGGACCGTATTTATGTCTGATTCATGAATACGAACATCCCATTTTCCATAATATTACTTATTTATGGTTGCATCTCTTGTTTTTATATACGTATTCGATCTGATTACGATTAGATTGAAACTAAATGTTGTTTAGTGATATATATATATTAGACAAAGGCCCGATAATATATAATGCAGTACACAGTTACAAAGCTAGTTTGTAATTGACATTGGGAAGTGTCACTGCTAAATGTATATTATCAAATATAGTTCCTGGTCAAGATTCACTAACACGGGTTAGTCAAATCTGTTGAGACCAGTACATGTCGTATATCGAGACTTGGTCCGATGGTTTATCCCAATGAACCATGAGTCTAGGGAGACTCGTATAGACGTGTAGGTGTTTATAATGGATAAACACTGAACGACCCACCGAAGATTCTTAATGGATGGTACACCAACGTCAATAAGAATCTTCTCGGGTTAAGTAGCATAGTGGTCCTTCGAATTGAGATACCACTGTGGATTTATGAGACATCCTCCACACTTAGATGGCAGTCACGTCACCGATCTATTTAGATCAGACCTCCGCCTGTTCGTTGGGTGTGGACTGATCCTCATGATATCATGTGTGTATCAAGATAGGATCCGTCAGTTCTGTGTACAGAGCATAGGTAGTCCATATATGATTAGCAGTCTGTTAAATCTGTGGCCACAGTATACTTCAGAAGTAAGTTCCGAATGTTATTTAGAGATTGCTAATAGATACTTCGAAAGGATAATACCTATAGAGATTTGACGTTTACATCTATATCTCTGGTATTATCCGGGTACCTGTGACGGAGGGATTATACGTATGCAATGACCTCGACCTGTATGATTCAGCTAGTTTATCAGTGGTCGTCATAATTTACGGGTGGGTAAATTATGGACACGAAATTAGATTTTGTGACGGATATACCTGAATCTAGAGAGTCTCACTAATGAAATATACTCGTAGAGCACTAGGCAACTTTTATGAATAATGATGATTATTTATAAATCGTTTAAACATTAAACGAAATATACATGCGAACGGGCCGCACCGTCGTTTCCTAATTAATGTGTGTTTGTATTTAATATATGATATTATTAAATACACATTAATAAATTATCAAATAAAGGTATTTGACATATATCATCAATATATGTATTTGAGATATTTAAAGTAAATATAATACATGTATTTGAGATATTTGTATTTAATTAAATTTTAATTATTTAATTGTTAAATGATTAATATAATTAAAATATAAATATCTCACCAAATGATAAAGTTAGGAAATGATTATAAGTGTTTATTATTGACTTTAAAGTAAAGGAAATGGTAGTCAAATTGGATTTGACTTCCTTGGATATTTATTTTAAATTGTTAAAATTGAAATATTTTTTCCTTTATTTTTTTATCAATTTTCGGCCATATACCTATATAAATATAATTGTTATATTTTAAGTTGTTTTTGTTGACTTGTTGAATTTTCATTAAAGATGTAATGATCAAATTGCAAGTTGATTAAAGTAAGCTTGAAATGAAACAAATGAAAAATATCTAGATATTTTTTCTTACTACAATGTCGGCCAAGGGCTTGATTTGGGTGAGTATATATTGTTTTGTTTCATTTTTAGGGTTTAAGGATTCATAAGTCACAAAATGAAACACAAAAGTAGTTGAGAGAAAAGTTTGAAAAAAGGAAGGAAAAGCTTGAAAATCTTAAGGTTTTATAAATTTTCTTTCAAATCTTCCAACATGAAAAATGTTTCTAACATGCTTAGCTTTATCTTGTGTTGCTTTGATGTTGTCTCTCTACTTATAGTTTGTGTTTTAATTGTTGTGAACTTGAATGAAAAATGTGTGTATGTAAGTAGCCTTGAAATGGTTTCAAAGGCTTACTTTTGATTCTTTGAAAATCAAAGTTGCCAATCTAGAGTTACTAAGCCACTCATTGGTGACCTAGAATTGTTCTAGAGTTATTTCAAAGTGGTGAGGCTTGATTGGTGAAGTATTGAATGGATTAAAGTGTTGGATTTTGTAAATTTGGTGAAATTGGACAATTTAATGAAATTGAAAAATTAGGGTTCATAACCCACTCCAAATTTGGGACTTTTCATATATGTGATGTATTATGGTATGAATATGATGCATGTATTTTTTGGGTTGATTGGATTTGATCTTGGCTTGTTTTTGAACAAAAGGACCAAATTGCAAAAAACTGAAAATTGGGGGTGCTCTCGGCAATTTCAGAAAAATTGGGGATTTGTGTGAAATCTGATTTTTATGCATTAGATGTGTTGAAAAATATTTTAGAAATGATTTAGAATCATCCAAAATTGTATTTGACAACTTTTGGACTAAAATAATCAATTTACAAAGTTTTGGGGCAATTTGGTAATTACCAAGAAATTTGATCTCTTGTGTAATTTTTCAGAATTTGATAATTGGATAATTAAATAAATAAGTTTATTTGATTGATCCGAGAAAAAGTTTTGAAATCGGAAAATTTTGATTTTCCGCGATTCCGCTCCCTTACTGATATTCCCCTTAAAACCCCAACAGCATAACCCAAGACTATACAGTGACTCTGACTGAACTCATGTTCTGATTTGACTTGGTGGACACATACCCTCTAGTGACTGCCATTAGTATATGTCCCCTCGAGCTCATCCTCTTGATATACCTGCAACACAAAATAATGGGAATTGTGGGTTAGATCGTTGAACGATCTAAGTGAGTGGACGATTTAAAATGAAAACTGAAATACTGTTATGAAAATGTTTGGTTTTAAAGCCAAAGTTCAAAAATAGCTTAATATGAAAAACTCTTTTCTGATTTGAAAACTCTGAACTATTTTCTGAAAATCTTTTCTAAAAACTCTTTTGTAAAAATTATCTTTTCTAAAAGTCTTTTCATAAACTGAAAATAACTTCTTTCTTTCTAGAACACTTTTCTAAAACCTATTTTTTTGGAAATCTCTTATAAACTGCATTCTCTGAAAAACTTTATTTCTAGAAAACCTTTCTCTGTAACTTTTTCTAAAAACTGTATCTGAAAACTGTTTCTAAAAATTGGTTTCTATATCTGAAAACCTGATGTATAGGGGAGTTACGTATTGTCGTCCCCCCATACGCCAAACTAGACCCAGAAATACAAATCCATGACTTTGGGGTGTTACGTATCGCTGTCCCCCAAAGCATGCCACTCATGTCCCTAAAACTAGTGGTCTTGGGGCGTTACGTATCACCGTCCCCTAAGCCACTGAACTAGAATTGGGGGTGTAGATCTATGGTACCCTCCAAGCTCTGAAACTAGGATCTATGGGCATTTGTCATCCCTAGTACTGAACTAGGATCTGTGGGTGTTACATATCACCGTCCCCATAGTCCTCTACATGTACACATGTCATCCGTCAATTCCATGTCTGTATCTAATTACATACTGAGATGGGTTTTCCCCCCACACATCGAAAACCATAAAATCAAACTTTGAAAATATTTATTTCTCAAACATAACTTAAACATAACCTTTCATGAAATAATTGTAATAAAAATCAACTAACGCCCTAAAGCGTAAAAATAAGTCTGATATGTAAAATACATTATAAAAGTCAACTTTAGAGAAGAGTGTCCACTCACTGGTTTAGAATCTGGCTGGCACTATTTACTCTGCCGAAGAGATTTACGGTTCCTGCGATGATCTATATTTGATAAACTAGATTTGGAATGAACTAATTAGGAATGAACTAAGAAACATATAATTTACTTATTTAAGAGGTTTATATCACTCCAAGGTGTAACGTACTTATATCATGATGTACGAGCTGATACGAGACTCTTAAGGTGGTCTCTAACACTCTAGGGTGAAACTGGGATGGTTTAAAACTATTTTAGGTAAATTCTGGTATTCGCATCGCGACGCAGGGCCTTACACGTCGCGACGCTAACTATTCCAGAAATGATTGCTTGCTGATTTATAGTGCGTGCCGCAATACGAGTCCTTATGCGTCGGGACACGTGCAATCCAGAAATAAATCTGCACAAATTCCCCAAAATGTGTCACGATGCGCGGTACTTTATGTTGCGACGCTAGGCCAAAATTCAGGCCTAAAACCAACTTCTTCATGTCTACATGTCCAAATACATTTCCATACTTCATATTACAACTTCTACTCATCAATTCCTTAAATTTCAAAGTAAATACATATTAAACCAATATTCTTCAATCTAATTTAACTCTTTAACTACATGGTTCCAAAATTTCAACACTTAGGATCTCAAATTTTGAACAACTCTTAACACAATCAATTTTCATGCAAATTTTCTCACCAAATGAAATCTTTAGCATGTTACTATCATTATCATAACTTCATACTATCTAGATTTCAAAATCCAAGATTTGGGTCAAATGATCTCACCTCATTTTATTGGATTTCCATCCTCATACAAGTCCCTCATGGTTTTTTTCTTATTTCCTTGGTTGATTAATGGGTATTTGCCCATTGCTTCCTCTTCTTCTTCTTCATTTCTTCTTCTTCTTCTTCTTTTCTTCTTATTCTTCATGTTTTTCCTTATTTCTCTTTTGAATTTTGAGGATACTTGAATAGTATCCCCCTTTTATACTTGGGCCATTTGAAATTAGAAAGTGTAGAAATTTGGAGAAACTTTGAGGATTTACTAGAATGACCCTCAGATACTATTCATTTGAATTTTGATATGCATTTTTATCACTTTTTTTATTCGAATTTGGAAAATCTTTCAACGTAAAAGCTATAGGTCTTGATATTAGCGTTCCGACAATATAAAGTTCATTATAATCGGAGTTTGTATGAGAAAGTTACGGCCCATATACCATAGGTTATCTGGAATGGAACCTCGTAGCATCTAATATCGGATTCTCGAAGAACTTACCGATTGTTCCCAAAGTCATCTCACGAGAATATATATTTCCAAATATGATTTATATTTTGTGACTCTCGTCCCACAGTGTAACAGTAGTTGAGATTCCTTTCGCCGTCGAATTCTCTTTAAACTTGGATCTTACCATAGATCACAGGATTCATGGGTTCTTTATAAACCACTGGCTTTAACTGACTATATACTCGTAACCATCTTAATTTCATCAACTATATAATATCATTTTATGATGACCCTCCACATTCTATCATTATACTATAGGGTTATGTTGTTTATCTTGTTGTATCGGAAGAGCATTCTATGAAAATCATAATTAGAATTGTACTATCTTTCTATCTACTTGAACTCTTACTTTATTATAAATTAACTCACGTTAATGGGGTTCACCACAGGTCAATGACTAAGATCTCCGTTAAACTGATCATTTATCCTTTTTCTAATAAGCATGCCTTAATCTTTCTCTTATCTTAACTTCTGTTTCATACCTAATATTTCTTAAATTCTTGATCGAGAGGGGACTCCTCGTCCTAATTTCATAAAATTTCTACTAATTTCTTTATACTACGATCATGCTACAACTCTTATGATGTATCAAAGGAATCTTATTCCCATAAATTTTGTTATACTCTGCATGAGCTATCATTTTTGAGTTTGTACTAGGTTCGCGATCTACATCTACACCTACCAATACTTGGTAGTTTAATCTTATTATATCTATCTATAAAAAAATATATCTAAAAGTCTTCTTGTTGAGAATTCAATGCCTTATTAACTTGTTCTGTATAAATATGGAGCTAGGCTTTCCAACTATGCCTTGACTCTGGAAGGTATATACATAAATCTATTCATACCAGACTATTTATCAGTTCCGCTCTACAACTTTTCTTGCCTCTGCCTATCCGTATAGCTTAAGACCTTGTAGTACAGGGTTAGATTGTTCATGTACTTCTTGCTCACTATTGTTGTTTGCTCAATGGTCTTGTACTAAGGAGGTTGGTTCTGATAGCTTCTCTGAGATCCTTCTCAATTGGCTAATGATTTAAAAAAAAGTGTTTAAGTCGAGCCTAATAGTAATTATACTTTTGCTTAAACTATATTTTTTTATTGACGTGGATGTAGGCGATTCGGTTTTAGCTACAGTCTGTACCTTCTTCATACCTTTACTTCCATTACTACCATAAATTTGGTTACGGTGTTCCATAATGACTTGTATTCCATAATCTAGTTCTGTCAAGGGTTGTTACTCAAGTACATATAAATATTCACGACTTATAAATCTTATCTCCATCCGATGACCATGTACATATATTGTATCTTGAAGATTCACTATTATGCTAAATGTAGCATTGTAGTAACTTATCTTCTCGACTCCACACTATACTATATATCTACCAAACCACCCATACCCGTGGCTTAGGCCGTCCCAGACCCATAGTGGTTTGGTCAACCAAGACTGGGGCTAGGTACTTCTTATAGATTACGTGAGCTAAAACGTAATGGATCTTTGGTTTTAATCTCGATACTGAGAACCATGGTTGTTACGTACTTTTGTTATTGCTTACTTAGTATTTTCTCCTATCATCTCGATAGATTCATTACCAACTATTAACTTGTTGACCTTTTTATCTTCTCTCTTGTTCTATTCTATTCCTGGAACTCATGTGGCCTACGTCTCTGCTTCCTTATTCGAAGTATATCATTTATTACATTCCCTCAGATACTGGAGAGGTAGTGTCTCGCATACTAGTATCTCGGACATACTCTGTGTACAAGACCCAACACTACCCACTGCAGTCAATGACTCCCTAGACCATGCTCTGATACCATCTTTTTAACATCCATGATCTGGAGATGCCACTGACAGGGGATAGGCTAATCCATCGCTCCGAGCCTCTGATCTACTGAGTGTGATCTTCACTGAGATTGTGACATAATTATGACTCATGCATGGGACCGATGCCCAAACAACAACATGCAAGGAACGCTAATGCAAATATATACATACTTAAGAATGTTTCATCTATGATTTAAGCTCATAACATGATAACTCTTTTATACATACAATCTTTACTACATAACGTGTATAACCCAAGACTATATAGTGACTCTGACTGAACTCATGTTCTGATTTGACTTGGTGGATATAGACCCTTTAGTGACTGCCATCAGTATCTGTCCCCTCGAGCTCGTCCTTCTGGTATACCTGCAACACAAAACATTGGGAATGGCGGTTAGATCGTTGAACGATCTAAGTGAGTGGACGATTTAAAATAAAAATTGAAATATTGTTATGAAAATGTTTGGTTTTAAAACCAAAGTTCAGAAATAGCTTAATATGAAAAACTCTTTTCTAGTCTGAAAACTCTGAACTATTTTCTGAAAATCTTTTCTGAAAACTCTTTTGTAAAACTTATTTTTTTCCTAAATTCTTCTTTCATAAACTAAAACCTGCTTTTCTTGAAATCTCTTACAAACTACATTCTCTGAAAAACTTTATTTCTAGAAAACTTTTCTCTATAACTTTTTCTGAAAACTGTATCAGAAAATTGTTTCTAAAAACTGGTCTCTGTATCTGAAAACCCGACATATAGGAGCGTTACGTATCGCCGTTCGCCCATACGCCTAACTAGAGCCAGGAATGCAAATCAATGACTTTGGGGCGTTACGTATCGCCATCCCCCAAAATATGTCACTCATGTCCCTGAAACTAGTGGTCTTAGGGCGTTATGTATCGCCGTCCCCCAAGCCACTGAACTAAACTATGGGTGCGGATCTATGATACCCTCCAAGCTCTGAATCTAGGATCTATGGGCATTTGACATCCCTAATCATGAACTATGATCTGGAGGCGTTAAGCATCGCCATCCCCCTGGTCCTCTACATGTACACATGTCATCCGTCAATTCCATGTCTGTATCTAGTTACATACTGAGATGGGTTTTTCCCACATGCCTCAAAAACCATAAAATCAAACTTTGAAAACATTTTTTTCTCAAACATAACTTAGAACATAACCTTTCATGAATAACTGTAATAAAAATCAACTAACGCCCTAAAGCGTAAAAATAAGTCTGATATGTAAAATACATCATAAAAGTCAACTTTAGAGAAGAGTGTCCACTCACTGGTTTAGAATCTGGCTAGCACTGTTTACTCTGCCGAAGAAAATTATGGTTATTGCGATGATCTATATTTAATAAACTAGATTATGAATAAACTAAGAAAAATAAAATTTACTTATTTAAGAGGTTTCTATCACTCTGAAGTGTAGCGTACTTATATCATGATGTAATATATGTATACGAGTTGATATGAGACCCTTAGGGTGGTCTCTAACACGTTAGGGTGAAACTGGGATAGTTTAAAATTATTTTAGGTAAATTCTGGTCTTCGCGACGCTAAATATTCCAGAAATAATTGCTTTCACGATTTCTAGTGCGCATAGCGACGCAAGTCCTTGTGCATCGTGACGCGTGCAATCCATATATAAATCTGCATAAATTCTCCAGTATGCGTCGCGATGCTAGGCCAAAATTCAGGCCTAAAATCAACTTCTTCATGTCTACATGCCCAAATACATTTCCATACTTCATATTACAACTTATACTCGTCAATTCCTTAAATTTCAAAGTAAATACATACTAAACCAATACTCTTCAATCTAATTCAACTCTTAACCACGTGGTTCCAAAAGTTCAATACTTAGGATCTCAAATGTTTGGAAAACTCTTAACATAATCAACTTTCATGCATATTTTCTCACCAAATGCAATCCCTAGCATGTTACTATCAATATCATAACTTCATACTATCTAGATTTCAAAATCTAAGATTTGGGTCAAATGATCTCACATCATTTTATTGGATTTCCATCCTCCTGCAAGTCCCTCATTGTTATTTTTTCTTATTTCCTTGCTCGATGAATGGGTATTTGCTTATTGCTTCCTCTTATTCTTCCTTTCTTCTCATTTTTCACGTTTTCCTTCTTTCTCCTTTGAATTTTAGGGATACTTGAATAGTATCCCTCTTTTATACTTGGGCCATATGAAATTAGAAAAGTATAGAAATATGGAGAAACTTTGAGAATTTACTAGAATGACCCTCGAGTACAATTCATCCAAATTTTTGATCTGTATTCTTAGCCTATTTATGTTTCAAATTTGAAAAAATGTTCAACGTAAAAGTTGTAGGTCTCGATCTTAGATTTCCGACGATATAAATTTCATAATAATCATAGTTCGTATCAGAAAATTATGACCCAAATATCATGGGCTGTTCGAAGTGGAACATTGTAGTATCTAATATCAGATTCTCGAATAACTTACCGATTGTTCCCAAAGTCATTTCACGATGGTATATTTTTCCAAACATGATTTATATTATGTGACACTCATCCCACAGTGTAACAATAGTTGAGATTCCCGGTCGTTACACATTTAATCACAATACATAATATTAAGTTAAATGTTTCTAGAAAAAATTAACAATACCTTGATAAATTAATTTTTTAGTAATTAAAGTATAAATTAATAAATATTAATTTAAATATTATCTTGATTAATTAATAAGTTTTTTCAGTTATGTGATTCAGTTCCGCGGCTCGATTTTGTGCTCGATTCCGAGGTTCGGTTTCACGGTTCGGTTCGGCGGTTCGATTTTGGTTCGGTTCTAACTTAGGTTCCGATTCGATTCGAGGTTCGATTCTTAAATTCTGAAGAGCTAAAACCGAATCGATCATTCGACGGTTCCAATTTTATTCGGAACCGCCGAACCATTGACCAGTTCGATTATGATTTTAACCCGATTCGATTCCAAACTTTGGTCAAGGCTATCTCCATCAAATCAAGTCAACCAACTCTCCTTCTATAGTCTATGACAGTATAAGCATAATTAGCACATAAAAAATTTAAAAAATAAATAAATAAGGAGTTGTGGTGATTGTACACTACTTAATAACTTTAGTAAGCAGTGTGTAATATAAAACAATAACGCAAAGAAAAACATACAAAATTGAGAACACTTTAATGCAACATTATTATAAAGAAGAATAGAAAAATAAAACAATAATAGCATTGCCAACACTTTTCAATCATAATATAAACAAAATCTCTATAATATAAAAGTTAAGAAAACAATTTTAAAGAAAAAAATATCATAACTTACAGATGGAGAATTGGTAGTAGTATTGGTTGATGGAATTTGTAGTTGTTCTCACATTTTTTTAAAAGAAATTTAAAAATTTATAATATATATATATATATATGTGTGTGTGTGTGTGTGTGTCTGTGTATGTGTATATGTGTATATGTATATATATAATTGTAGGAAACGACTTTCCTTAGCGCGGTGAAAATTACTTGTGGTGCCACCGGGTTAGGTATGGATCTTTAAAATTTTCTTCATCTTCTCCCTTTGTTGTAGTCGCCAAGATCAATCCTTTGATATCCAACAATTGGATCAACCACTTGATCTTCCGAACTATCACTCGAAACCAACAAACCGAAGTGAGAACACTTACAACGATCAAACCTCTAAACTATTTAGAGATTTAGGATGTCACAATGGTGTTTGGCTCTTTGAAATTCAAACACTCTCACAACACTTGTGAATGTTTGAACTCTCTCTATTCTCTCTCAAATCTTTCTCACAACAATTGTGTGAATGAATGAAAAATGTTAACCTTAGAAGTGAGAGAAATGGTAGAGATTATATTCTCTTACATAAGCCAATTAACCTTGTCATTAAGCATCTAATGCTTTCTTGCAATGGCCAACACAAAAATGTGAATGTCATACCAAAGCATAAGAAATGATAAGTTAAAGATAATGACTTTGTCATTAAGCATCCAATGTTTTCTTTCAATAGCAAACACATAAATATGGAGGTCATACCAAATCATAAAAATTGATTAGCTAATGACAAAACTATTAGGTGTATACAAGTCACCTAATAGACATAATAAATTGGAGAGTATGGCAAGCCATATCGCTTTGTCTCCAATGGTAAATAAAAATCAATATCTTAATAATATTTACCTTCAATTATGTTGTAATAATTATCTCATAATTATTACTAACTTGATTATCTCATAATCAAGACTTGATTATCTCATAATCAAACAATTCTAGAAAACATTAAGTTAAACTAATTTAACATAGTTTTCATTTGTGACAATAAATATTATTAATCTCATTAATAATATATAAATATAAAAGAGAGCATATAATTAGACAATCTAATTATATTAGGTTTGCTACATTTAATCGAGCTAGCACGAGGACCAAATGGACCTACGGTTCCGAGCTCCAATAATTCCTGAAATATTAATTAAACTCTTTAATCAAATATTACGAATTATTAAATCTGTGTTATTCCAGTAAAAACTCGAGGTTGAACTCATGTTACCGTAGATGGATTAAATAAACCGAACAACTTCGATATCTATCGATATAGTCATTACATATAGATATAGCCCTTCACGAATATCTCATTAATAGAGCCGGGTCAAAAGTCGGTTAAACCCCTCTAAAAATTTGTCTCTTAAGCACCATTGATTCTATAATGAATAATTAATCCATAACAATTATGAATATAAAACTTTCTATTCGCAATAGAAAAGTTGAGCGCTCAAATTGTTCAAGTCCTGAATCAACACTTAAAAGAGATATTTATCTTCTTCTCGTAAGAATGAGTAAATTCCATATCTATGTAAAATGTTCCCAGCTACACACCAAACCATATCCCCAAAATACGTAGTTATTGGCCGGGAATGCAACACTAACCTCACCATAGTAAATCAAAGGACATAGTTTGTCATGCAGAAGTTCGTAGTACACTCAAGATTAAGATCGAATCCATATATGACCATCTATTAGATAAAATGAATTTCTTCGGTTAACGAATATTAAAAGAAATTCGTATTTATCTAAGTTCAGTCCTATGTGATCTTATCATACAAGGTGCCTCCATTCCCATGTCACTACATCAACGATCTCGGATCAAGGTCGTCATACAAGTATAGAATGAACCGCAGCTATAGATAAACCAAAAACAAAGTACCATATTTATTTAATCTCTATGGACTATTTAGATTACTAACTCCACACTTAAATCCTCTTATGCATCAAATATATACTAAGTCTGAAGGTACAAGAGAAATCAAGGTAAACAAGACAATTGAATAATATGCGATATAAATCAAATAACTTTGATAAAATGAATAATGTATTTATTATTATTATTACAATAATCAATTCCTTTTATAATGCATGAAGCTCTAGGACATAAATCCCAACAATAACAAGGTAGGTGAAGAGTTAGTTTGCTTGATTTGATGGAGACAAATAGACATGGCCACCAGTTCAGTTAGGTTCCGAACCGAAATTGAACCATCTGATTCCTGATTCCACACTTGTGAAATCGAAACTGAACCAGATAACTTCGACGGTTGGATTTCGGTTCCACAAGAATGTGGAACCGAGAACTGGCATAGAACTAGAATTGAACTGGACGGTTTTGGTTCGGTTCCAATTTAGATTTTTTAATTTAAAATTTTAATTTTAATTTTAATTTTTTTAAAAAAAAAAATGGGATTTCAAATTTATTTAAAATTATTAATTTGAATTTATATTACATTAAATTAAAAATAAAATAAAAGAGCTTAAACTTACATTTTTAAAAACTTAAGTTGCCTACGTATCCTTTAGGGGTGAGAGGAATTAAAGATCATGTGGTTCCATTATATTTTTAGATAGTTCTCTTCCCCATTATAATATTTACTCATCATCATTATCTGTACTTGTTGTTGATCTTTCAGCTCATGTTTCACTTGTACTTGTAGATGTATTATCGAACAAGCCTTCAAAGTCATCGATGGCATCTTCTTGTTGCCTCAGATCAGCTCGGGTCCAATCATCCACACATGTTGTTGCTTCTAGAGTGCTTGGATGTAATGAAGACTGTCCGTTTCTAATATATTGTCTCCTAAGTTGAAGGCTTGTTCAACCGCAACAGTGGAAACAAGTGCTGCCATCACCTCTTTAGCAATAATTGATAACATATGATAGAAATTTTGATGTCGGTTCCACCAGTCAAGTACTTGCAAATTTTTACTTACTAAACTTTCATGAAGAAACTCGAAATTGGTAGATAAATAATTATCTAATTCCGAGTTGTTAGTCGTGCTATCCATTTATTTTTTATTTCGTTGTAGTAACTAACGACACATATGCTAAGTCTTAAATGTATTACGTGTTTGCTATTAGATTATCCTGATGATTGTTAGTTATATATACAAACATAATCATTAAATAAATCTATTAAATCAATTTTTTCCATCTATTATTTTTCTAATATTAATTTCATCATTTATTCCTAAAAATACATAGTAAATTTGTAAGCCACTCTTCAAACTTCTAATTTAAATCTAGGATCAAAAACTTTGACAATAAGATAAAGTAATGGAATGTCTTTAAAATAAGTCAATCATTTTCTATTCATAACAATAATAGCTTCAATTAAAACAATATCATTAACATTTAAACTTTCAGCATGCTCATATAGAGTACCAACAATATTCAAACATTCAACAAGAATTAAATTTATTGTAGGATAATAAACTCCACTAAAAATATTTATAGCATCATTAAAAACGTTTAAAAGTTCTAAATTTTTTTTCACAAATATCCTATTGACTAGGTAAAAGTGTTATATGATGACCATGTTGGGGAAAAAAAAGCTACACAATACATATTTGTATTGAAAAGCTTGAGTTAAAAGAAAATAAGTTGAATTTCAACGAGTTGGAATATCTTGTGAAAATTTTATCGATTTAACACCATTTAATTTACAAAACTTGGCCAATTCTCTCCTAAAATTAGAATATAACCAAATACAATTAAGTAAAAACTTAATAGGATTAATGTGATGTTCTAAAAAATTAGACCATCATGAACATGTATATTAAGGACATGAAATGTGCAATGAACATGAAAAATAGACCCCTCAAATTGATGCAGTATTTGTAAATGCATTGTCAAAACCAATTGTTAAAATTTTACCTAATAAATCATATTTACTTTAATCATTCTATAAATATTTTATGCAGTATGTTACTCATCAAAAACTCTAAATGCAATAAGTCATTTTTGTATGTTCCATGATACATCAATATAATGAAAGTCACACCCATGTATGAGTGTGTTTGCCAATGGTCACTCCAAATAACAGAACAAATAAAAAGACGAATTTTAATATATTTAAATATTTCATTTAAAAATAATTTTATCATCTTTTATAATTTAAATTTTTTTCATTTTATTATATTTCTAGGAATTTTATAAGCAGCGAGATTTAAAACATTTCGAACATAATCAATAAAAGTAATTTTTAACCAAAACTTAAATAAAGATGTGTCATATAAGTAAATTTAACAAATTCTTCTCTATTTTTAATATCAGAATATTTAAATAAATCTAAAGAACTCATATCTCTACTTGATAAAGCGTACTAGTCCAATTGAGTTTGTGTTGTATCGAGTCCAATTTCAGCGGCATGATGTATATCCAAGTACTTGTTCATATTTCCATAGCCGCCAGTGAATTTAGAAGATACACCATAATAGTTGTATATTGTTGTTGGACTGTTATTTTCAGTCTCGACTAAATGAAAATGAATTTTGAAAATATCGGAAGATCGAGACTTAACTTCTATTTTCCTTGTACCGATTCTTTGGCCGCTCTCTTGGGTTGACATGTTGGAAATGATGTTCTCAGATGAGCTTGTCATTTTTTATTAATATTGAAGAATTACAAAAATAAATCAATAGGAGAAATTGAAGATGAGGGAATTGAGAATGAGAGAATTAAAGAAATTGAGAGAATTAAGAATGTAAATTGTTGTGTTGAAAAAATGAAGAATGACCCATATTTATACATTTTTGGATTATTTTGTGATACTTAAATTGGTCCTAAAACTAACCATTTTATTAATGTTATTAAGGATAATTTAGTAATTATATATACATTTTACATTTGAAAAAAATTAAAGGCAGCATGGAGCCGTTGCTCCCTGCTGTCAACACAACGACTAGCCCTAGCCAAACCAAATAGAACCATACGGCTCCAACAATTCGAACCGGAACTGGCCGGTTCAGTTTTGGTTCCCAGCCGAAATCATTACCGGGTCTAGAGATAAAAATTTAAAAGAAGAAATAAATAAGATTGGACATATTAATGAGGAGAAATAAAATATATTAATAAAATATTATGGGTTTCACTAATATCTAATTTTGTTGTTAATAAAATTAAAAAGAGGGTGTTAATTACCATCCATTGATTTGATTTGTATTGAATGATGAAGATTTTGTGAATATTTTTGTGTCAAAAAAGAAGGTTCCTGAGCCTATCATATATACATACATATATATGTATTATTTTTCTGTATATGTGATTTTTCTCTTCTTTTTAGTTCAATATTATGTATACTAATAATAAAAATATAATAAAATTATATTTAAATTATAATCAGGAAATAAATAAATTGTAAATGGTTATATTGGAGATTTTAAATTATGTGGTTTATTAAGACTTTCGAATTAAGACAAAGTCATAAATTTTAACTTTTTTTATAAAGACAAATATCTTAAAATAAATGATATCTTTTAAAAACAAACAACTTAAAAAATAAAAATTTCTTGAAATAAGTGTAATTCAGATTTAAGATTGAAGCCCCTGCTGAGCCCAAAATAAATTTCCAAATTAATTTTTTTAAAAAAATTATTCTATATCAAATTCCTAAATTCTTGTTCCCATTTTCCCATAATTCTGAAACTTGTTAATTTAAAAAGGTGGCATACAATTTCAAGTCACCGTTTTCACAAACTACTTCATCTTACCACACGATTCAATGTAAGGGTAGCCGAGTCGCAGCCAGGGACCGAACCCAAAGACAAATCCCAGTTGTTATTTTTGCACAGAACTTGCTCGATAAAAGTCTTGACAGACAGAAGATCACCATCCAGAAGGACCAAAACGGTTGATGGTGAGGATCTTTCAGTTTCATTAATATGATGAATTTTTCTTGAATGCATTTAACATGATCTCTATTTGAAATTGAAACTGAACCAACTATGACCATGTGTATCAGTGTGTGCCCTCTTGACAATAAGCTCCAATTCCAAAATTTGAAGTTCCTCGCACTCTTTCTTGAACTCAGCAGTCAACTCTCTTATATTCTCCTAATTGCCCCAATGCTTGCTTCACTACATTTTATCCCAACTCACCAAATTTTTCATCCAAATGCACCATTAATTTTATTTTTTTGCTGCCAATGAACTTTGTACTAATTATAACATAGTCAATTTTTTTTATTAATTTTGTCGATTCCTTTAGGTTTTTTCAATAGATTTTT
Organism: Zanthoxylum bungeanum; assembly: GCA_019454045.1. NCBI lineage: Eukaryota > Viridiplantae > Streptophyta > Magnoliopsida > Sapindales > Rutaceae > Zanthoxylum > Zanthoxylum bungeanum. The sequence goes on from SKCR01022542.1 coordinate 30,629, forward strand.
TTTACAAGAAACTGAATTATCCTTTTGTTTATTTGATATCGTTATGGATAAATATTTTGAAAGAAAGTCAACATTACAACATTCTTGAAAGAAAACTAAGTATTATTCAAGCGAAGTTAATTTACAAGATCTTCCTACAGATCCTGGATTAAGATTTCGAATCTCTTATTATAGTCATAATATCCGAGATGAAGTCCGAAGAGCGTACTTACAAAAGGGTCATGTTCAACCTAAAAATCACACTTTAAATTATCAAATTTTGGAAATAAGAAACGGCAGTTTATCTCAACTTAGTTTGAAAATTTTGGATTTTGGTTGGAATATAGCATAGAAAAAGATGTTGTATTTTATCTATTTTGTTATCTTTTTACATAAGAGAATGGTAAACAAAGTGGTGGTGATATATTTGTTGGTAAATGATTTAAGAATTGGAAGTAGAAAGAAAATTTATTGAACATGAGGGAGATATCAATAGTTCTCACAATAAAGCTAGACAAGACTATGTCGTTGATGAATTAGAAGCAGCATATTGAAATAGTTTTCTCAAGACATTCAAAATTTTGGAATTGGAGCTTATTGTCAAGAGGGCACACACTGATACACAATTATAAATGTATTGAATGAAAATATATCAATGAACTTATTTTTTATTGAACTTTTTAACTTAGTCCCTCCTGTGTTGAATTCCCGACTCCGCCACTACAAATTTTAAGGATTTTACAATGGAGAAATAATTTTGTCAGATTGTACTTGCACTAACACATACAATGTGTTAGAAATATCTGGTGCTTTTCATGCAATGTCTAGGTGATAGTAATTTTCACATGTTACATAAGTACACGTATAACTCAAGTAGTATAAAAGTTATCGATTTCTCGATGACTTATCACCTACGTTACTAATTGTTAAGACTAATTACCAACAAGTATATAATTAAAATTAAATGTGATTATAAATTAAATTTGAAATAAGGTAATGTAAATAAATATAACTATGGAAATTTTTAGAGACGATCAATGAGAGAAAAATCAAGGGTTGTGAATCCACCTAATATTATTCTATAGATGAATTGATTATCCTATATTTGTGTAATATATTGGCTTATTAACCTAGAACACTAAGATATCCACAAGCCTCTTTCGATGGTCGAGTGCAAATATCCAAAGTAACTTAATTAACTATATTTCTATGTTAACTAAATCACCCTAAATTCATTAAGGACAAATTCCAATTATGGCTCCACCGGCTCTACAGGTATATTTCTATCTTGGAGGAAAATCCCTAAAATAAGATCATGTGCTATTGAATCTAAGGCCAAACCTAAAATTCATTTGTCAAGTTCATGTAATTTTACCATATCAATCCTATTGGTGATCAGGCAACAGGAATGCATTAAGCATAATATTCAATAAATAAACCAAAACATCACACAAATATAAGAAAATCAATTTATAAGTTCATAAAATATTGGGTTTCATCACAACCCCAGATTATAAGTTTAGTTACTACACATGCTTAGAAACTCTAAATAAATATTCAAAGATAAACAAAACATTAAGGAAGTAAAGGAAATAAGAAAGTGTGTCGAGATCGCTAGTCATTTGCTCCTTACTGTTGAGTTTATGTGCTGTGCTTATTTGATGTGCTTCGCCTTCTCCCTCAAAAATCTCTTTTAGAGGTTGTAAAATTAGGTTATGAAACTCTCTCTAGGTTTTGGGACGAGTTGTTGTTTATATAGGAGGTCCGGGGAGTATTTCCTACTTAAAATCGAGTTTGGGACAAATCTGGATACGCAAAATGCGTCGCGACGTGCGTGATATCACACCGCGACTCCCCCTTCACTTTCACTGGCGCGTCGTGATGCACCACCAATGCTCGTTTTGCCGAGAGCTTGCTCCATCGCGCGTCTCGACGCATGGTACAGCGTCGAGACTCGTCTTGTGACTCCGAATTTGGCCTGATTTGCTCCGTATTTTGTAGTTTTCATCCCTAGTTGATTCTAATGAGTCTTGATATTATCGTTACCTGTAAAATGAACCCAAAACACATCAAAACGCTCATAAAACTCGAGATAATTTACAAAACATCAAACTATAGGTGCGGCAAATGTATGCATATTGGTCGTTCATCATTAGAAACCTTTTTTTTTTCTAAGATAGGGATGTGGTTAAAGTTTAAAATTAATTTATAATCCATAATTATTTCAATATTTGAATATGGATGATGAATTAAATAAAACTGCTTAAAAATTACTCAGTAAAACTCATAATTAAGAGATGGATGAGGTTATTAATTTCCACTCAAAAAAATAAGTTGAATACTCTATTATTCTTTACATTCATTTATAAATTAAAAAATTTTAATTTTCACTTTGAACGCTCTATCAGGTGTCAAAATAGTCCTTAAATAGTTAGAGTTAATTTATTTGTACTCTAAAACCTCAGTTACTCGAAACAATGCCATGTAAATATTAGAAATCAAATTTTCACTACGTAAACACAGATTTAAAGTCAAAATTCTCTTAAATCATCAATGATACAACGTTCATTATGGATTAAAAAAAAAAAAACCAAAAATATGTTAATAGATGTTGTTCGAAAATAATATTTTCAAATTGCCATATAAAATAGAGTTAAAAAATTTAATCAGGCTCTAAAGAAAGAGATTCATAAAGTTTCATTCAACATTTAATAGGACAAACAAGCATTTGCTTCTTTTTCATAATGTATAAAATACTTTATTGTACATTAAAAAAAATTACTTTAATGATGAATTGAAGAAGAAAGAAAGAGTCCGGGTTTCTGATAAACAGGTGTATAAATTATTTTCATTTTTTAAAATTAAATTATTATGTCCTTATTAGTAATTTTATAAAAAATTATATTTTGTAATAAAATATTTATTAATTAAAGAGTATCCAATTTTTTTTTTTTTAAAGTTTAAATAACTCCACTCTTAAAAGATTTAGGCAGGTTACTTACTGTTAAAGAAAATTTAAATGAGAGCATTAAAAGTATCTTAACTCCCAAGATAAAAAGAGAAAATTTAACAAGAAGGAAGAAAACTCAACTATTTTTTTTTTTTAATTATCACAATTTAAGTCAAATATGTGGGACAAAAAGAGGTTTCAAATCTTAATACAAATCCGCGGTGGTGGCATATTCAATCAACTTTAGACTAAAAAGTGCGACAAAAATAAATAAAACAAATAAGTAAACCCAGTAATTACGTGTCTTATGACACTAAAAATTAAATAACTTGCATGCATGAGCCTCGCTCACCTCTATACACTATACATTGGCCAAAATTCTTTCAATGAGTGGTTACTTTTAGCTTTTAGGGACTTTAATTATTTAATTAGATGCTAATCAAACTCCACTTAAGAGGATGATGACAGAAATTAAAGCCACATACTTGAAGTTCTGTTGGTGCAAAAAAATAAAAAATAAAAAATAAAAAAACTATTAAAATTGTGTCATTTTAATTATGTTTTTTTTTTTTCCAAACACAACTAAAATAATAAAGTGGTTTTTTGTGTGTGTGTGTGTGTGTGTGCTCTCTTTAAAATTTGGTTGCTTTAATGACATCATTATCAGTTTCTACACGAGTTAGCACTAAGGTCGACATCATTAATTTATCAAGTAATTTTGGTAATGATAAGACTAGTCGATAGATTAATTTACTTAGGAATAAAGTTAGTGGTTAATTAACATATACATAATTACATACATATAAATTGATTAATAAATTAAGTTGCATGTAGTTGAATGTTCATGGGTAAATCATTGGTCATAAAGGTTGGTGTATGCATATATAATTGTAAATGGTAGAAAAATTGATTGGTTTAATGATTTTCAATGTGTGTGTGACACAAATTAATTGAAAGTTAATGGACCCCGAGTACAATAGATGTTGTTACCCTTATATGACTACCCACAATTGCATGCTTAGCAATTATCTATATGCTTGCATGTGTTAATTTTCTCCGATCAATAGTGGAGCCATTCTCTCCCTTCAATTTAAAATTTTGTTAAATATATTATATGAATTGATACAAAGCTAAAATAATTTGCTAATTAATTAATTTTGATATGTTTCCTTTAAAATGCAGGATATCTATTATTTTTATGAAAATTAAATTTTTTTTACCCCAACTAAATCCAATGTCTCCAATTAGGGGT
>SKCR01022543.1:0-34787 GCA_019454045.1 Zanthoxylum bungeanum
TGACTATAGGCTTTCTATTTCATTTCAGATTTTTAATAAACTAAGACTTGAACTATGGTTTTGGTTTTGGACAATTGCATCACCTGTTAAAAGTAAACTTACTTTGGTTTTAGACAATTGCGTCATCTGTTAAAAGTAAACTTGTTTTTATGATTGAAGCGTGAATGATGCTTTCGCCGTGTGGTTTACTATCGCTAGAGATAGATTATTTTCATGCTACATGTTATTTCGAGTGGTGATTTTACCATTTGCTGAGTCCACTGGGAAATATTGGAAGTAAAAAGTAATTTCTGTGAAGATATTATTTCTACCTAAATAGCAGATTCCTGGTTCATGAATTGTTTGTTGTTCAAGAGAGATTTATCGATTTTTTATTATTTATTTTGTGAAATATGTTAAAGAGAGAGTATTGAGCTTCAATATTTTCTCAATTTCTGGGAGGCACTCTAGGCCATACTAGAAGCCAACTTTTAAAAATAAGGTTATGTGTGGAATATTGAAATAAAATTTGGATATTCAAAACATCATAACTTAGCTTTTACCAATTTCAGTATATTCAACATAATATTTTTTTTATTTTTTTATTTGTGTAGTATATTGAGAGGTAATTAGCCCAAACCCAAAGAACTAATGGAGAATTTACCCTCTCCATTTTTTATATCCCTTGCTTCTGAACATAAATGGTGTGTTGTGTTATGTGGATTAGGAGTAAGCTGATCCCAAATGGTATGATGATCAGGAGAAAATGTTCATCAATTTGGGTGTTGGCATTTTACTCATGTAGTCATTTTTAGTTTGATTATTCCTAGTTATAATGATGATATCTATGTCAGTTCTTTAAAATGCAATGAAGTGTATTGATTCGTCCCCAAGGGGCGTGGCAAAGTGAACTTCTGGGTTCGAATCTAGAAGTGTGTTTCTTGTAAGAGCCCGAGATAGCCGGAGGATTTTACCTGCTCCGCTTAAGCCTAGAAGGAGTGGTTTGGCGACAGAATTTCTAACGAATCCAAAAAAGAAAAAGAAAAAAGTGTATGGCTACTAATAAAGCATATTTCATGACGGGATGGTTGATGAAAAGAATGGATCTATTTATGTGAGCTCTTTCAATCCCTTTTGGTATAGTGATAGGTGATTACAGCAATTTTGGGCTCGATTTTCCTTTTCCGAAGAAACCTTGCTGAAAGGGATTCATAAAAACGCAGATCCATTTTCTTCAATCAACCATGCCATAATGAAATAAACTGTCTAAGACACAAATTTCTAACTACAGAACATCCGTAATTGGATGATTGGCCTGAGATTTGCTTTTGCTTTTGCCTATGAGGATGTGGCTTATAATTAAAACCCTAATATGCAACCTAGCTAATAAAAGACTAAAGTGAAATGAGCTCTAATTTTCGTGCATGAATCATAAACTGAGTGTTCAGTTGAACACATTGATCACTTACCAACAAATACAATAGCCAAAGTATTTATATTACAGCCATTGACAAAAACATAATGCTAGTTAATTAATTATGGCCACGCTCTTTGTTTGCTTGGCCTTGGCTGTCTTTGCATGCATATCTGTTACTTCACGTCTTCACACGTGTTCTTTGATTTTTTTTTTTAGTCTAAAACTAGCCAGGAGCTCGAGCGATGCGCGAGTTGATTCAAATAGCACTTTAAAGTTGATTGATGAATTGCGAGACAGTCTAAGACTTTTACCTTTTGTGAGGACGTCAGAACTTGAAGATATTCTTACAACTACTACTCGCTCATAGCCTCCCAAGTTTATGAATCTTTCGAATCGCATCTCAGATCAATCGAACTACTATTCATAAGTCGCGGAAATTTTGAAATTTGTCCCATTTTTCTTATGCATAACACAGCTTTTGCGGACCCAAATCCAATAGACAATAGTTATGAGTTTGTAAACGGTGAGTTTTATAATTTGGCCGAACTTGGTAATTACCATCTTTGCTTCTCCGTTCTCTTCTAAATGAACTTACTATCTCTATATGAATGTCGTGACAGTGGCCATGTGCAACATTCTTCCAGCATTAACATTTATATTGGCTTGGAAGCTCTAATCAATCACTTTATAGATATTGGGCACCTTTGTCACAGCTGGGGGAGGAATGTGTAAGACAGTTCTCAAAGGCCCAATTTTGGAATTTCCATGGAAACAAGTTAGAATTTTACACAATCAATTAGAAACTGGGGCACATAATGAAGAAGAACATCACACAAAGGGTGCTTTAATGATAGCTGCTGCGTGCTTTAGCTGGTCTTGTTTCATCATTTTACAAGTAAGAAATTCTATTAAAAATACTATTTTCATGCAGTTTTGTTCATCAATTATGTCTATAATTGCAAAGCTTGCTCTGACTCAAGGGATGAGCCAACATGTATTGGTTGCATATCCCATGGTTGTTGCTACAATTCTCATTGCTCCTTTTGCCATTGTTCTAGAAAGGTACCTTCAATTTTTTTTCACAATAACCAAATCAAACAAAAATATTTTTTCATTAATTAGGATCGGCTATATAAATCATTTAATATTATTATGCTTTATGAAATAATTTAATTTGTGTACAAATTGTTAATAAATTTAAAGACATTAATTAATTTCATTGTCATAGGAAAACAAGGACAAAGATGACACTGGCCATTTTTGTAAGATCACATTGCTTAGTTTTTTCGACTACGTACTAAATTTTGTGAAGAAAAATTAGAAACTTTTTGAAGGATTTGCACCATGCAGGCTTGAGAAAGTTAAGATTAAAAGAGTGCATAGCATGGCAAAAATATTGGGCACCTTTGTCAGAGCTGGGGGAGCAATGTGTATGACAGTTCTCAAAGGCCCAATTTTGGAATTTCCATAGAAACAATTTAGAATTTTACACAATCAAGAGGAAGAACATCACAAATTAAATTAATTTATGGAGCATAATAATATCAAATGATTTATATAGCCGACCTTAACTACTAATGAGAAAATACTTTTGTTTGATTTGGTTATTGTGAAAAAAATTAAAGGTACCTTTCTAGAACAATGGAAAAAGGAGCAATGAGAATTGTAGCAACAACCATGCGATATGCAACCAATACATGCATGTTGGCTCATCCCTTGAGTCAGAGCAAGCTTTGCAATTATAGACATAATTGATGAACAAAACTGCATGAAAATAGTATTTTAATAGAATTTCTTACTTGTAAAATGATGAAACAAGACCAGCAAAAGCACGCAGCAGCTATCATTAAAGCACCCTTTGTGTGATGTTCTTCCTCATTATGTGCCCCAGTTTCTAATTGATTGTGTAAAATTCTAACTTGTTTCCATGGAAATTCCAAAATTGGGCTTTGCATTATTATTAGTGTTGAACTTTATACTCATTGCTTAAATTTTCTTTCAATGGATGACACAAAGAACACACATGATGATATATATATAGAGTTCATATTTATGCCCATTTGTTTTGCGTGGATATAAAATATTTTGTTTACACGACTATTTTTGATAGGTTTGTTGTGACTTGCGGATGAAAAGGAAGACTTGTTGTGCATGGACTCTTGGTGTGATGCATGCATGGGCAGTGTGCGTGAGCGAGAGTTTGTTGGAGATTGGTGGTGATGGTGCTCGATCGGCTTAATCAACAATTGCATATCTTGTTTAGAATAGTGATAGATATACTTTATAAATACATAATGAGTATATAATTATGATTTTAAACCAATCATGATAGATTGTTGGTATACAAAATTAATTTAATTGAATTAAAATATTAATTTAAAATCACAGTTTAATTGTGATTATGTACTTAATGAATACTCATTAAGTGCATCTATATATCATTGTTACTTTGCTTACCTGTGTAACCGTTCACGTGTCAGCACAATTTAATAATATGAAATTACATGATTATAAATGTGTGAAAATATTGAGAGTGATGAGCTAGGGAGTGACTCATTCTTGAAAAATTCTACTATGCAACAATATTATCACATCACCCGTATATTAACTCAATAATCATGTGTTTAATAAATAAAAAAAAAAAAAAACTAAATGATTGATAATTTTAATTAACACAATTTCTACATATTACATATTTATTAATTGACATTACCACATTACCCATTCCTTATTCCCATGTCATCCATGAAGGGAGCTTGGAAAAAGCCAAACTCAAGAATACGGGATAATTACATCCCAGTCCCCAATATTTCACATTTCTTCATATAAGGACATAGTTTGTCCCTTTCCGTTGCCTTCTCACACCCTCATTACTCATATACATATAGCCATATAGGCATGCGTGCGTCTCTAGTCAGCTGATCAAAGAGTAATAATAGACCTGTGTTACCGTGTATACATCTAACTCCCTCAATTTACTACAAAATTAGATACATCTCAAGTTCTTATGACAATTTTATTTTTGTCTCCTTACTTTTAAGTTTTTATATTATAGCCTCATCAAGTTTTTCATTTCTCTATTTTAAGCCCCATCAAACAAAAATCTGAGTAATGCCACTACTTAAGATTTGTTAATAAAATGATTCTACTCATATAGTTTTCAATTAAATTGTAACATTATGCTACATGATTAAATCCAATTTGATTTTTTCCTAAATAATTCCCTACCACCTTATTATCACACCTAATGTGTTTCATTGTCCCCTGAAACAAACAAGAAACAAACACAACCTCCCACCCTAATTCAACTAACCCACCACCATTTCCTTTTATTAATCAACAACTATAGATTAAGCAAGTTCTTGTGTGTTTTAAGTTGAATCCAATGAGAGGGTGAGAAGAATGTTTTAGTTGTGAGTAAAGAGAGATTTGAGGGCAATTTCTAGTGAGCATTATGAGAAAAACGAAACTAGTAGAGAGAGAAACTGCTAGAGAGAGAGAAAGTGTTTTGTTAGATGTCGTTCGATCTTTATTTTTGGCAAGTGACGACATCTGGAGAATCATCTAGATGAGACGAATCCAACGGCACCGGTCCGTCGCCGAGAAGACGCTACACGCGCCCTCTCGTGCCTCCACGCGCCGTCACACTTCCACGCGCCGCCGCACGTGTACCTCACCTCATAGATCGAAATTTTTTCCTCGTCGAGATACGCAGTGTGGATATTTCGTTTTCCCAAATATGACATTCAGTTGTTGAGAAATGAGCCAAAAACGGTAGTTATCTTCGTTTATTCGTTCTTTGATAACCACTGTGCATTAGTCATCACCACCACCATCACTGTGATCCTCGTATACTGACCATTGGTTCATTCATTGTGAAATTTTGAGGTCGTTGGAGCTTGGTACGTGATAGTTACCTTTTTGGGGTGTAAACGTAAGAGTTTGAAAGTTTTGGACTTAAATGCATATTGGCATGATTAGGAGTGTAATTCTGTAAATTCTGACTTTTATAGGTTAATAAGTAATATTTGAGAGTTTTAGGACTATATGGGCATAGTAGAAAAATTTTATGGTTAAATGGGAAATTTAAAAAGTTTGGGATAAAATCGTAATTTTGGCAAAAATGAGGGACTTGATCGTAATTTTATATTTTTTAGATCTTAGCGAGGATATAGACATATAGAGGACTTTTGTGTGGATTGAGGTAAGTACAAAGCATGATGATTCCCTTAACATAATTATTTATTGATTGATAGTTGTCGTGAAAGTCTATATATATATATATATATATTATAGTATAATTATAGTTACATATATATATCTGTGTGTGTGTGGAGATATTTATTGAGTTTGAGAAACATAAATTTGTGTTTGGATGATGTATGTTGTTATGTTATGATGTCGGATTTTGTAATATAGTGGTCGAAGATGAAATGAGATGAGATGAGAGAGCTCATGAGAGGTTATGCGATGTTATGCATAATTAGTGGTGGAGCGTGTTTCAGTTCCCACTTATACATTTAGGTGAGATGATATAGCGGGAAACCTTGGGAGTTGTGATGAGGTACTCTCTCATTGGTTTCAATCCACCATTATACCGGACCCGGATTAGTATCCATATTTGATGAATGTTTATATTGTTGTGAGAATGGTTGCTTGAGATGATGTTTATTATAGTATATGTTATTTTCAAATATTATTACACACACATACACATATCCATATTTTATTATTGATGTCATGTTGAGAATATGAGTGCTTTACTTACTATGCTCTTTAAGCTCACCCCCCATTTTCCAAAAAATTCCGGGTAGTTCGTCAGCACAACAATAACAGTTTCAGGATTTGATCCACGTGTCACAGTCATTATTCGGGTTGATCCAGACAAATATTTAGGACATTATTTTCAAATTTTTAAGAATTGTTGTAAACCTTAATATTTGAGACTTTTTTTTTTCAGAGATGTGCTAAATTATAATTTAAGAAGTATTATATATGTTGTGCAATTTTTTTACAAGAAGTATCGTGATTTGCCAAAACTTTATGTCTATCTTAAATCAGTTCAAAATTTCAAAATCCCAACACTTATATATGATACAAACTTCACATGGAAATTTTTAGTCCTTTTCATTAACAATTTATCACGAAATTTGCATTTCCTCTTCCGTTGCCTTTCCTTAAGGCGCTTTAAAAAGTGCAATCATCAAACATTTTTTTTTTTGAATTCCTAATTCATTCTCATATATAGAGCCCATCTTTGGAGGTAGGGATGAAAACCGGTGGATATTTATTCGGTTCAATTAACAGATATGAAAATTATTTTCGCCCCTAACATACCGGGTCCTCATTAACAAGAAATTTTTACCTCTATTTGAATGAACATGTCAATAGCTATACCCATCCCATCGAACCAACAGGTATAAAATATTATTTCCTTACCCTCCGCCCGCGGACCACATCCTCTCACTTTTAGAATGGAGTTTGGGTTTCAAATTGTTATTAGTATATAGATCTCTATTTTTTAAAAAAATTATTACGGATATTTTATAACAGATAAAAAAAATTATATAAATTAATTAAAAAAAATGACCTCACACTGATGTTGATGGTAATAAGTTAACTACTTTCTAACTTACAAAAAGGAAAATAAATGAGAAAGGAGATTTTACTCTCTTCAAATAAAAAAAAAACATGCTTAGCAACCAATCGCACACTCGATTCAACTAGTGGCATTCTTTCTATACATCACCACCGTTCATTGGAGGTAGATCAGGCTGTGTCACATGATTGATGTGTGATTGTGTTGGAGTGTGGTCACTCACTTAAATATTTATCGGTTTAAATATCTTTATGCAACTCAAAAAGATAGTAGGAAAATAAGTAAAATTTTCTTGATATTTCATAAAATTAAGTGAAGTTTCGTGATGTTTTAAAATTAAGGAAAACTCCCATACTCCCCTTTTTATATAGTATTCTTTATTTTTAAGAAGTGAGAGCTTTCACTTGCATTCTCACATTTTTGTTAATATTATATTTTCTTTTTTAATGTAAAATACGAGGTAGAGATGACAATTATGTCATATGTCATCATATGCTAAATCAATCATGTCCCATTCAATCTCAATTATATTTTTAAGATGATTTTTTTTGTCTCAAATCTCGACTAAGTTTTTGAATTGGGATAAAAAAAAAAAGTCCCGAATTCGAAACCAATGGTTTGGGATCCCAATCTAAATTCTAAATTTCTTAGTTTACAAATTATAAATTTTCAAACATATTTGGGGTTTCCCTCAACATTAAAACATGAGAGAATTTTAACTTAGTTTTATTAAATGTTAGGGTCGGGCTTTCGCTGATTTTCCCTCTAATAAATGAAGGACTACTTACACCATAGAGCACAGCCAAAAGTTTGGCATCAAAATGCAATAACCAGACTCCTGTGTTTCCACGTTCAACTGCAAAGGCCAAAATGGTGCCTTCAACTGAGCTTATGAAGCATACCAAAGCTGCAAGAGATAGCTCTGCCGGGTACGATTTCAACAAAAATGCCTACACAAAAGCAACCCTAGATACTCATTCTAAGCAATGATATAAAAGAAGAATTAGGATTCAGTATTAAGTTGAGTTTGTACTGATTATCCTAAATCCTGATCCACAGCAAAAGAAACCAATACTAGAAAATAGTATTTTAATAGAATTTCTTACTTGTAAAATGATGAAACAAGACCAGCAAAAGCACGCAGCAGCTATCATTAAAGCACCCTTTGTGTGATGTTCTTCCTCATTATGTGCCCCAGTTTCTAATTGATTGTGTAAAATTCTAACTTGTTTCCAAAATTGGGCCTTTGAGAACTGTCTTACACATTCCTCCCCCAGCTGTGACAAAGGTGCCCAATATCTTTGCCATGCTATGCACTCTTTTAATCTTAACTTTCTCAAGCCTGCATGGTGCAAATCTGTTGAATTTCATAGGCCTAACTCAACCTAAAAGTCAGCTTAAGAGTTGATGATTGCCCAATGTTTATATTTTGAGTTTAATTGTTTATCTTAGCCGATGTGAGATATTTTCCCCAACACTCCCCCTCACATGCAAACCGGTCATTTGCCTGGTTCATGTCACGTGGACAGGTAGTGTGAGCCTACCTGTGCATGAGTGTGGCTCTGATACCATATTGAAATTCGTAGACCTAACTCAACCCAAAAGCCAGCTTGAGAGTTGAGGATTGCCCAATGTTTATATTTTGAATTTAATTATTTATCTCAGCCGATGTGTGATATTTTCCTCAACAAAATCCTTCAAAAAGTTTCTAATTTTTCTTCACAAAATTTTGCTTAAGCTATATATATAAAGTGATTGATTGGAGCTCACCTAAAGATCCAAGCCAATAGAAATGTTAATGCTGGAAGAATGTTGCACATGGCCACTGTGAAGGTTGCTGTTGTGTACTTCATCCCTGTGTAATACAAATTTTGGCTAATCACGGGCCTGCATTACACATTAAATTCTTGAGTCAATAAAGATCATTTATAATTACAATTAAAAAAAAAATGAAAGGAAAAAATTTCTTACTTACTCGAAAAAACTAAGGCAATGCGATCTTACCAAAGATGGCCAGTGTCATCTTTGACTTGTTTTCCTATGACAATGAAATTAATTAATGTCTTTAAATTTATTAACAATTTGTACACAAATTAAATTATTTCATAAAGCATAATAATATTAAATGATTTATATAGCCGGTCCTAATTAATGAAAAAATATTTTTGTTTGATTTAGTTATTGTGAAAAAAATTAAAGGTACCTTTCTAGAACAATGGCAAAAGGAGCAATGAGAATTGTAGCCACAACCATGCGATATGCAACCAATACATGTTGGCTCATCCCTTGAGTCAGAGCAAGCTTTGCAATTATAGACATAATTGATGAACAAAACTGCATGAAAATTACACCCAAATAGGGCTTTGCATTATTATTAGTGTTGAACTTTATACTCATTGCTTAATTTTTCTTTCAATGGATGACTAAACAAATGCACAAAGAAAATATATTTACACACATAATGATTTATAGTTCATTTATGCCCATTTGTTTCGCGTGTATATAAAATATTTTATTTACACGACTATTTTGCTTTATGTTCTTGGAAATATAGAGTGTATAAATAGTTCATTTATGCCCATAAGTATGAACTTGACCTTAGTCTATGATTTTTGAATCACGTTTAGTCACCAGTCAATGAAGAATCTTTCAATCCGACCAACACAAGAAACTAGAAGGAACCAACTATAATTTTTTTTTTTTAAATGACCTTATTAATTTGGTAATTGGACAAGGATACTTGGAAAAGGTACTCAAAAGCATTATAATTTATTATTGGAATGTTACAAAAAGATATTTGAAAAGGGATTTAAGTGCAAAACACGATCGGAGACTTAGATAACTCCGAAAAATTGAGTTATTTTTTTGGAATGTTACAAAAAGAGATTTGAAAAGGGATTTAAGTGCAGAACACGATCCATTTTATTTGACCGTTCACTTTTTTACATGTTAACTCAGAAAATATGTGTATCACTATCCATTTTTATTTGACCGTTCAGTTTTTTACATTTTTTTTTTGAAATTGTTGGAAACCCCGCTGTCAAACCATCCATTTTGGGCTTAAGTGGAATAGGTAAAACCCCCGATCGTCTCAGGCCCTTACAAAAAATGCACTATCTGAATTCGAACTCAGGACCTCAAGATGAGATCCTGAACCCATTGTTGTAAATTCTTCAATTATTTCTTGTTTAGATGGAGGAGGGACATGTCCCTTGGATGGTATCCTGTAGGGACATGTCCTCCAAATGATAATAACATGTTAAAGGCTTCCAAAGGATGCATGTGAGAGGTATAACCATTTGGAGGGTTGTACCCCAACCCAAGGGTGCCCTTTAGGCACCCTTCCATGCGTTTGGAGGGTTGGGGTACAACCCTCCAAAGGGTTATACCCCTCCCCAAAGGGTGCCCTTTAGGCACCATTCCATGCGTTTATAAGGAGGTCTTCATGCTTATTTGGGGATATACTGAAACATCCGAATTTAAAGTCACATTTTTTATTGTTTTCATGTGAGAGAGTTCCACCATATTCCAAGTTCAAATACTTAAGAAGGAGTGCTCATTGAACAAGAAGCATCCAAGGAATCCTGGGAGAACATTGGCCAATTCGAATCCGTAAAGCACCAGAGACGGAGGCTAATAAGTTCTTAAGGACATAGAATCATCTCGAATTGGACATCTTAAATCAGGTTTTTCGGGTTCTCAGTATTCTAGGGTTTTCATGTTAGATCTACTTTTGAATTTTGTGGTTTGATTGTTAAAAAGCATGTTCAATTGATGTTTAATGACACTATACTTACTACAATCTTAAGAACTTATTAATAGTGTTGTTAGATAGTAATTCACATGCTTAGATAAGAAAATTTTCTGGAAAAATAACTGTATGTGCATGAAAAATACGTAGAGCGTTCGAACGCCCGACGAACGCGAATGCAAAAATCTAAAATTTCGTAAGAACGTTCGAACACGACTTCAAACGCATCTCGAACGCAAGCCTTCTTCCTAAAAACATTCGAACGCGTATTCAAACGCAAATCGAACGCAAACTCTATGGAATTATTTCGTTCAAACGTGTTCTCGAATGCTATACGAACGTGAACTCTCTGGAACACGTCGTTCGAACGCGTTCTCGAACGCAACATGAACGTACACACATTGGACAGTCTCGTTCGAACGTATATACGAACGCGACACTAACGAATCTTTCCAGGAATTGTTAATAGACTGCAAATACTTAGATTAATCTAATATTAACTTAGTAAATCATATACTGAATCACATTAATCCTGGTAGTATAGATTTAAGTTATTATTAAGGTGTTCAATTATCACAAGCATACACTTAGTGATATAGTTGAAACTTAATTGTGTGTTGCATAATTGGTTGAGAATTTAAAGTGTGATCATACACAAGTAATTACATCCAATCTTGATTGACACATACACATATATCTACACATATTGAATATTGTATTGTAAATCATAAGTGTAATACTGAGTTTGAATTGCTAAGAGATCCTATTGAAAAAGTATTTAAAGGATATTTTGTCAAAAATGTGATAAGAGCCTAAGTGGTCAGGGATTTAAGTGGTTACTCCAGACCCTCCTCGTCCTATGGGAATATTCATTTATTTACGTTTATTAAGAATCTTTAGTTGAAATTTAAAGACTTGTGTTTATTGGAACCACCGTCCAATATAACAACAAGTGGTTACTTAGTATATCACTTTGAACAAGATCATTTGTTGATCATTGTGCAATTTGTCTTTTGTAGACTAATTGACCCATGTTGGTTTTTCCAGTTACAAATGGTTAGCGGAAACATCACAATACCGGTCTCTCATGGAGAAAAGTAGGAAAAGTTTGGTGGGGCAAACTTTAAACAGTGGCAGAGCAAAATATTGTTCTACCTGACAATTTTGCAGTTGTCTAAATACCTCAAAGATCATCTGGATCATGTGGAGGGTAAATCAGAAATAGCCAAACAACTGCGGGAAGAGACATGGTCGTCTGACGACTTCTTGTGCAAGAACTACCTTTTGGGTGGACTTGACAATACCATGTACAATGTGTACCAAGGCATGGTTTCTGCGAAGGTTCTCTGGGAATCTCTCGACAAGAAATATAAAACCGAGGATGTCGGACAAAAGAAATTTATCATGGGTAGGTTCTTGGACTACAAGATGGTAGATTCAAGAATAATAATGTCTCAGTTGGGCGAACTACAGTTGATCATTCATGAAATACTGGATGAATGTATGAAACTCTGTGAGACGTTTCAGGTTGCCACCATTATTGAAAAGTTGCCTCCATCATGGAAGGACTTCAGGAGCTATCTGAAACACAAGAAGAAGTAGATGAGCCTTGAAGACCTTAGTGTTCGATTGAGAATCGAGGAGGACAACATGATGTCCGAGAAGGCCAACTACAAGACTATGGAGTCTAAGGCCAACATCGTTGACGGTGTAAAAGGTAGCAAGAAGAGAAAGAACAGTGGAGCTGACTCTTCCCAAGCTTACAAGAAGTTCAAGTGAAAGTGCTACAACTGTGGAAAGCGGTCATATGGCAAATGACTGTAGAAATAAGAAGTCTCAGGAAAAAGGCAAGAAAAAGAAAAATGAGGGCCATGTCACTGAAGGTGAGCAGCTGACTGATGAGATCTCAGAGATGGACCTATCAGCAGTGGTAATCGAAGCCAACATAGTTGGGAATCCGAGAGAATGGTGAGTAGACATTGGGGCTACTCGTCATATCTATACAGATAGCAAGATATTTTCCTTGTATCAGAAGGTCGATGGCAGCGATCATCTGACAATGGAAAACTCGTCTACCTCTCAGGTGGTTGGACAAGGCACATTGGTTCTGAAGATGACATCCGGAAATGAGCTTACATTGAAGAATGTACTGCATGTTCCAGATATTCGGAAGAATTTGGTCTCAGGCTCTCTCTTTAGCAAGGCTGGTTTTAAGCTTGTATTTGTTTCTAATAAATTTATAATAACTAAGAATGATATGCATGTAGGAAAACGATACCTCACTGAGGGCATTTTCAAACTAAATGTAATGACTGTCAATCGTGCTATTAATAAAGCTAAAACTTCTGCTTATATTATTGAGTCACAAAATATATGGCATGGGAGGTTAGGACATGTTAATTATGATACAATGCGTAAATTAATTAACATGGACCTTATACCTAAATTTGTAATTGATAGCCAACATAAGTGTGAAGCATGTGTTGAAGCAAAAATGCATAGAACATCATTTCATTCCATAGAATACAGTTCTGAACTCTTAGAACTTGTACACACTGACGTGTGTGACATGAATAATGTGCAAACAATAGGCGGTAAAAAGTATTTTGTCACTTTTATCGATGATAACACAAGATTCTATTTTGTGTATTTGCTGAGGAGCAAAGCTGAAGCTATTGAGAGCTTTATACACTATAAGAACGAAGTTGAAAATCAACTTGGCAAGAAAATCAAAAGAATCAGGAGTGATAGATGTGGTGAATATGTTTCACCATTAGGTGAATATTGTTCTGTGCACGGAATTATTGATGAAACCACTGCTCTTTATTCTCCTCAACAAAACAGATTGATGAGCGCAAAAACCGAACGTTGAAGGAAATGATGAACGCCATGTTGACAAGCTCTGGTTTACCTCAGAACTTATGGGGGAAGCCTTGCTTTCCGCAAACTACGTTCTAAACAAGCTTCCTCATAAAAGATTGGACAAGACACCATATGAGTTGTGGAAAAGGTCATGTACCTTACTACAAATACCTGAAAGTGTGGGGTGTCTTGCCAAAGTAATGATTCCTAAACCTAAGAAGGTTAAAATATGACCCAAAACTGTTGATTGTATATTCATTGGATATGCTCGCAACAGTAGTGCGTATCGATTCTTGGTACACAAGTCTGAGATTCCTGACATTAATCCGAGTATGATAATTGAGTCAATGAATGCCACATTTTTTGAAGAGACGTTTCCTTGTAAGGAAAGATAAAGAACATAGTCTCTCAAAAAAATGATTGATACTGTCAAAGACAGTGATCAAGTTGACCAAGAGTCAGATCAACGTACAAACATTGAGATAATCGAACCTAGACGTAGCAAAAGAGCTAGAACATCTTAGTCGTTTGGTCCCGATTTTTGACATACTTGTTAGAAAATGAGCCTCAAAGCTATAAAGAAACAATGTCTTCTCCGGAGGCACCTCTGTGGAAAGATGATATTAACAGTGAGATTGATTCAATCCTACAGAACTATACTTGGGAGTTGGTTGATCTTCCTCCATGTTGTAAGCCACTAGGCTACAAATGGATATTCAAAAGGAAGATGAAAACGGATGGATAAATAGATAAGTACAAGACAATACTTGTCATAAAAGGTTATAGATAAAAGGAATGCCTTGATTACTTTGACACCTATTCACCAATGACTCGTATCACATCGATAAGAATGCTCATAACCATAGCAGCTATATTTGGTCTTGAAATACATCAAATGGATGTAAAAACGACATTCTTGAATGGTGAATTGGATGAAGAGATTTACATGGAACAACCAGAAGGGTTTAATGTTCCTGGACAAGAACAGAAGGTGTACAAACTTGTAAAATCTTTGTACGAATTAAAACAAACACCTAAACAATGGCATGAGAAATTTGACAAAGAGATGTTGTCAAGTGGGTTCAAAACCAATGAGTGTGATAAGTGTGTGTACACCAAATCAATTAAAAAGGATATGTCATTGTGTGTCTCTATGTAGACCACATGCTGATAATTGGTAGTAATCATGAAATGATTCACTCTACCAAAACGTATTATCCAGCAAATTTGATATGAAAGATTTAGGAGTAGCTGATGTGATCCTATGAATTAAGATTTCTAGGACATCAGACGGATATATTTTATCTCAAACCCATTATATTGAGAAGATACTTGAGAAATATATCAAAGGGAATCTAAATGTGGTTAGAACCCCTGTGGACCTAACTCTTCATCTATCAAAGAATACTGGCTCAAGCGTATCGCAATTAGAGTATTCAAGAATCATCGGAAGTTCTGATGTATCTCACGAATTACACACGACCTGATATCGCTCAAGCTATGAACATGCTTAGCAGATATACGAGTAATCCGGGAATACAGCCGTGTCATGGAAATCCTCGAGGCCAACATATATTGCCCGGTCTACTATGGAACCAGAGGTCATAGCGTTAGACAAAACAGCGGAAGAAGCAGAATGGCTTAGAAACTTCATGAAGGATATTCCTAGTTGGCCCAAACCGGTGCCAGCGATTAGCATACATTGTGATAGCCAATCGGCTATTAGAAGAGCCTAAAATATAATATATAATGGTAAGTCTTGACACATACGTCAGAGACATAATACCATACGTCAACTGCTCTCAAGTGGCATAATATCGATCTATTATGTTAAGTCGAAGGAAAACCTAGAGGATCCACTAACTAAAGGTTTACCTCGAGAGCAAGTTGAGAAGTCATCGAGGGGAATGGGCTTGAAGCCTATATATTAAGAATTGTCACTGTGGAAACCCAACCTAGCTGACTGGAGATCCCAATATCTTGGTTCAAAAGGGACAACCGAAACTTTGTGCAATTCAAAACAAGCACTGAATAGTTTTGTACTCTTTCCCATTCCGATAATGACGCAGAGTGCTGTCTGTCAAGGTTAGGATAAGCTAAGGCTTTTAATGATCACTATATTAGAAGATGATTCCTAATGGGGTAAAGGCAGATTACATATTCATAGTAGATCACCTATTTCAAGTAAGAAGTGAAGCCGTTTCCATGGGAACTTTTAAAGGCGGGTTACCCTAAAGTGCTTGATGAATCCAGGACAGCTGTTCAGGGCCGAAATGAACACAACTGTAGAACGGGAAAATGGTCAAATTAAAGCTGTGTGTTGGCAATTGTCTGGGTTTACACCAAAGACAAAACAATTCAAGACTATGGGTTACTGGTTTGCCAAGTAAATTTGATTGTCATTCATTAGAAAAGGTTCAAAGCGAAAGCTACCTATTTCGATGCAGCTTTTGTTCACGGAAACTCTCTCAAGTGTCTGCATGAATATTTGAAGAATTGTGGGGGATTTTTGTAAATTCTTCAATTATTTCTTGTTTGGATGGATGAGAGACATGTCCCTTGGATGGTATCCTGTAGGGACATGTCTTCCAAATGTCATCCATAAAGGGAGCTTGGAAAAAGTCAAACTCAAGAATACGGGATAATTACATCTAGTCCCTAGTATTTTACATCTCTTCATAAAAGGACATAGTTTGTCCATATTTTCTGTTGGTTTATCACACACTCAGCTAGTCCCTTTTATGGCTGGTTTTATTTATTTGGCATAATTGAATACCTAACTGGACTTGTTATAGATATAATATTATCATCGTCTTATGGTTGATTTTATATGTTTTGTCATAATTAATTCCTGAAATAAATTAACTGAGTAATAATGACAATTCTTATATTATAACAAGTGAGATTTCTCTAAATTTGAAATATTAAAAGTGGATCTCTTAACCCATAGTATTTTATTTTATTATTGCAGTCCAATTTAAAATTATCAATCATTTCAAATAATTCAATCTATTTATTTTCACTGGAATTATTATTTTATTTTACTAAATCTAATCCATGTGAATCGACCATGAACTTACATGGTTATTTTATTACTTCGACACTCTTATACTTGGGAGTAAAAAATCACTTTGTGAGTGGGTCAAGTTTTTGGCGCCGTTGCCGGAGAATATAATTTAGTAGATATAATAGTAATTTAACATCCTTGTATTTTTTTTTTTTTTGTATTTTCCGCATCTCATCTTTTTCTTATTCTTTGCATTTGTGTAGATCCAAGATATCCTGATTGATCCTAAATGGATCCTGAACCCAGACATCCCACATATAGATAAACCATGTACTTGATTATTCAAGGTTACAGGAGACAATAACTCAATTAAAAGGATCTTGCATTTTGCCAAAGAATTACTTGAATCATCCCCATCTAGATATTCTTCCATAAATTTTTGTGAGAACCTAATTCGAGAAATTGAAACAACTGAACGAGAAATTCAATTGAGATATGAATTGACCAGAATCATATGACATTTTTAGGATCTAATCACTATATTTATTTCGTCTTTCGTCATTTATTTTAATTATTTTTTCCACTTGTTTATTATTTATTCTTTTGTAAGTATTAGATTTGTATATTTAAAATTTAGCATATAGTATGCTTTTAGGTTGCTTGAAACATTGGTCTCGATCATCTAGCAATAGATTAAATAGAGAGTCTACATCACCTTCATCATCGTAAGTTAAATGGCCGAGAACCGAAATGAAAATCCACATGACCAGGATGAAAATTCAGTTGATTAAGTAGAACATGAGTCTCAACTTGGCGATCTTAATCATCCAAGGACACTAAAAGAATTCATGAATCCCACTATAACAAGATCACCATCTTGCATTGATTTCCCCCAGATGTATCACGTTTCAATTTTAAACCAAGTGTCATCCAATTTTTACCCATATTCTATGATCTAGAATCAGAAAATTTTTATCATCACTTAAGGGAATTTGAATAGATATGCAATACTTGCACAAATTAAAATTACAACATGAATATAATTCGACTCAAGTTTTTTCCCTTTTCTTTAAAGGAAAAAACTAAAATTTGGTTGCAGAACCTTAGGTCATGATCCATTAGAACATGCGATGATTTGCAAAAGTAATTTCTGAAAAAAAAAAAAATTCTCCCTCACATGACAAACTCATTTAATGGGAGAATCACATCTTTCACACAATAGTCGAGGGAAACACTTTACCAATGTTATGAGAGATTTAAATAGATGTTGAATGTTTATCCACATCACGGGTTTGAAATATGGAGACTGATTTTCCTACTTTTATGAGGTTTAACATCCCAAAATAGACAAGTAGTGGAAATGATGTGTAATGGTGAGTTTAGAGATAAAAGTCCCGAATATGCACTAGATTACCTAAAACACATAGCAGAGAATGCACAACACTGGGACATGATTGGTATTTATGAGTCGTCTGTAAAACCATAGACATCTAGTAGAGGCATGGTTAACCTTAGGGAAGACCATGAATTTTTTTCTAAATATGCATCTCTAGCTAAAAAAATTGAGGCGTTAGAAATAAGGAACAATGATCATGTCAAGTTAATTAAAGAAGTCACATGTCATATATGTATATAATGAACATGTCACCCAAGTTTTCTCAATCTTGCTAGCCCTGCAAGAATGTCTCAATGACCAAGTCATTTCCATAACACCCTTCAAGAGACCAAATCCAAACCCATACTCCCAAACCCACATTTCTGGTTAGAGGAACCATCAAAACTTCAATTGGAGGAATTATAACCAAACACAACCTTCACAACAACTTCCCCAAGTACACAAGAATTTCCAAAATTCTCAAAACTATATACCATATGTCATACCACATAGGAAAACCCTTGAGGATACCTTGCATACATTCATTGAGAAACAATAAGCCATCAATAACCAAAATGTGCAAACATTGATTGATCTGAAATATATTTTCTCCAAAATCACATCTGCATTGACCACTAATGAGAAATGAAAGTAACCTGCACAACCACAGCCAAACCCCAAGAGTCATCAAAAGCCTCATGAGGGTAGTTCTGGTAGTCAACATATAGACCAAGTCAAATGTGTTATTACTTTTCGTAGTGGTAAAGTCATCCAAAAATCCATTCTTGAACCTCATGAAGATTCAAATTCTAAGGGTAAAGAAATGATTGATGAATCATAACCTATCGTTGATAATAATGATTTTTCACATCCACCTTCATTTCATCATGTATTGAAAACAAAGAAATTGAACAATTCTCCAGAGATATATGAAATATTCAAACAGGTGAATGTCAATATTCTTTTGTTAGGCGTCACCAAATAGATATCATCTTATGCCAAATTTCTGAAAGACTTGTGCATTATTAAAAGAAAACATCAGGTAAGAAAGAAAGTTTTTCTAGCTGAACAGATAAGTTTCATTCTCTCAACTGATAATGCTTTGAAATAAAAAAGGACCTTGGTTTTCCAACTATTTCATGTATTATTGGAAACCACTAAATTGAACATGCATTGCTTGATTTTGGAGCTAGTGTCAATTTGCTTCCATTTTTGGTTTACTAACAACATAATATTGGCGAGTGAAAACCAACTTCAACTACTCTTTTACTTGCTGATAAATCAGTTAAAGTATCGAAATGAAATTTTGGAAAATGTGTTATTAAAAGTCGATAAATTCATATATTATGTGGATTTTATTGTCTTTGAAACATAACCTGTAGCAGACAGTTACAAGTAAATTCTTGTAATACATGGTCGTCCATTTTTAGTAACAATTAATGTTTTAAATAATTGCATGAATGAAATCATGAATTTATCATTTGACAATATGACGTTGGAGTTTAATATTTTTAACATGTGCAAACAACCATACGATGAAGACAATGAAAACGATAGTATGAAATTAATTGAATCAATTTTAAAAGAACGTATTCATGAGAGTTTATCTAACCCTATGAAAATTTGCATAGCTAATTTTCTTGAATCAAGTACGAAATTAGATTCACATATTTCTAATGATTTTTCTTTACTTGATTCTACACAGGTACTTGAAGACAATGAAGAGAAATAAAATTTTGAGGAACTAAGAACACTGGAAGAAGAAAAACATACACCCAAATTGAAATTAAAAACTTTGCCATAAGGATTGAAGAATGCATTTCTTGGAGATAAAAAAATTAACCTTACAGTAATTTCTTCTTCCTTTACAAACGATCAAGAATGTAAGTTGTTAAATGTGTTGAAAGAACATAAATATGGAATTGGATGAACTTTAAAAGATATAAAAGACATTACTATTTTAAAATGCACACGCGGAATATATTTAAAAGATAATGCCAGGACACATCGACCACCCAAAAAAAGGTTAAACTTGATTCATTCATCTCTTACATATCTAATTTGAAGGAAAGCACATATGTGCACGTTGGATGTACAACACTCGTTGTCATTCTTAGGAATGATGTATAATAAACGTGGAGAAAAAATTCAATACATTAGATATGGCTTGAGTAAGGAGTTATTAGATATTATATTTATTGGGGTTTTAGGCAATGGGTGCAGCGGAAGCGCGGTTCGGGCGAAATCGTAATTTAAAACTTTTTCAAATTACCGAATAAATTATTCAATATCTAATATGAATAATTTATTCACATTTCACCTAAACCTATTTATTCGATATCAAATAACGACATAAATATATATGAAAGGTCGTAAAATTTTTACGAAAAACATTTTTCCGCAAAACACGTTTTCAACTAAAACCGATCACCCGACACTTATGGGGACTGCCCAGGTCAGCCCCAATAGTGTCAGTGTGGGGACACAGAAACTGGGCGACGCATGTTCTCCCGGGCTCGCGGCCCGGTTGGGAGTACAGAGTAGCCCGCGGGGGAATAAATTGGAGAATAATGGAGACGCCACCCGGTGTGAACCGGGACAAAGATTTAAGGCCGCACTCACCCTTCACAAGGGAAGACCTCAAACCGTTGGGTTCGGAAAGGTCCCTTACTCATGCCACTTGTAATAAAATGATTTTTGCACTAATCTAATTTGAAGGAAAGCACATATGTGCACGTTGGATGTGCAACACTCGTTGTCATTCTTTAGGAATGGTTCATCTCGTACATATCTAATTTGAAGGAAAGCACATATGTGCACGTTGGATGTGCAACACTCGTTGTCATTCTTTAGGAATGGTGTATAATAAGCGCGGAGAAAAAATTCAATACATTAGATATGGCTTGAGTAATGAGTTATTAGATATTATATCTATTGGGGTTTTAGGCAATGGGTGCAGCGGAAGCGCGGTTCGGGCGAAATCGTAATTTAAAACTTTTTCAAATTACCAAATAAATTATTCAATATCTTATATGAATAATTTATTCACATTTCACCTAAACCTATTTATTCGATATCAAATAACGACATAAATATATATATGAAAGGTCGTGAAATTTTTACGAAAAATATTTTTCCGCAAAATGACGCAAAACGCGTTTTCAACTGAACCGATCACCCGACACTTATGGGGACTGCCCAGGTCAGCCCCAATAGTGTCAGTGTGGGGACACAGAAACTGGGCGATGCATGTTGTCCCGGGCTCGCGACCCGGTTGGGAGTACAGAGTAGCCCGCAGGGGACTAAACCGGAGAATAATGGAGTCGCCACCCGGTGTGAACCGGGACAAATATTTAAGGCCGCACTCACCCTTCGCAAGGGAAGACCTCAAACCGTTGGGTTCAGAACGGTCCCTTACTCATGCCACTTGTAATAAAATGATTTGTGCACTAATTTAACCAAGCCTAAGCAACATATTTTCAAGGATGATTTACTCCTAAGTTCGCATGCATACATCAAAAGTTCATCTAAATTTACATGTAACACATCATCATATTTACATACAACCTATATCCGAATTTGCATACAGCCTATTTGCATATAATCTATGTCTCAATTCGCATATAGCCTAATTGCATATAATTTATGTCTCAATCTGCATGCATTAAGATAAATCAACATACGGCAATCATACAAGTTAATAAACACATTGTACTCATACATGTGGGGAATACAGATGAACGACAAATGCACAATCTTGCGTAATACAGAGAAGCAATCAGGTTCATAATACGAAGGGATGACTACTAGATAAAATTATGCACGAAATCTGATGAAAAGGACTCAGTTCAGTGGGTGCGCGTTCGTGTAGCGTTTGTAAACGGGTTCGAACGGTAAACAGAAGGTTCGTGTTCGTATAGCATTCGAGAACGCGTTCGAACGGAACCAGACCTGATGTATGATGAAACTAAGAAAATAAGTGCGCGTTCGCGTAGCGTTCGAGAACGCGTTCGAACGATAAATAGAAAGTTCGCGTTTGTATAGCGTTCGAGAATGTGTTCGGACGGAACCAGACCTGATGCATGATGAAACTAAGAAAATGTGTGCGCGTTCGCGTAGCGTTTGAGAACGAGTTCGAACGGTAAACATAATGTTCGCGTTCGTGTGGCGTTTGAGAACGCGTTCGAACGGAACCAGACCTGATGCATGCACACATACATAGACAAACAAATCCACAATGTAGAACCTCACGTATCCGATTGAACTCATCTCGCATCCAATCGAATATACAATATCCGGCGCGACAAAGCATCGTGGTAAAGGATTTTAACCTCTCAAAATAGAGGACCTTTAATCGCACTTACTAAGCCCATGCGCAAACAACACAATACATACATAAAGAAGTAAAGACAGCGATATCGGACTTCGTGTATCCGATTGAACATATCTCACATCCAATCGAATATACGTTATCCGGTGCGGAAAAACATCGTGGTAAAGGATTTTAACCTCTCAAAATAGAAGACCTTTAATCGCACTTACTAAGCCCATGCGCTTTATCTCATCATAATGCATGTAAGAAAAATTAAAGAAACAATATCGGACTTCGTATACCTGATTGAACACATCTTACATTCAACCGAATATACATCAATCGGCGCGGCAAAGCATCATGGTAAACCCCTCAAAATAGGGGACCTTTAATCCAACTTACTAAGCCCATGCGCTCGATCACATCATTACGCAAACGAATAACATGCAGAAACTAAATAACGAATAATAAACACATCAAAAACAACATAAAACAAAATATGCGTCGTTTACTCAAGTGGTATGTGGAGTTGTATCCCGAGTACAGATCATACTACCATCAATTCGGAATCGGCTATGAAATTTATGTCCGAGTTTCCATCCTATATACCACAAGAGGCGACATATTTTGCATTCATTCAAGGGCCACAATCATGCACTAATAAACGACTCTCATGCGACAAAGATGGATAAAACAATAAAAAAGATGGATGGAAATAATAGGAAAAGTACCCTCAGGTCTAACCTTTTATGTCGACTCTCGGAAGTACGGTGTACGGTCGTCGAAAAAGGGGGGAAATGCTCCGCAACTCCTCTGATTCATAGGTTCATGCCTTTCCTCGCTGTTCCACTGCTCAAGCTACTGTTTTGAATCTGATTCGCTGCTGTTTCGACTCCGATTCGCTGCTGTTTTGCTACTGTATTTCTGCTGTATTTTGGTCACTGTTTTGGTGTTTTAGGCTACTGTTTTTGGGTGTTTCTAAAGGCTTTAAATGTAGTTTTTTTTGGTTGTTGTTTTAGGGATTAAAAGTGCAGTTTTTTTTAGTTACTGGTTTAGGTGATTTAGGGGGTTGTTGGTGGATGGTGTTTAGGGTAGTGATTTCGGTAATGCAAGGGTGTTTTGGGGGGGGGGTGCTGTTTTCGGTTATGGAGAGTGTTTAAGGGCTTTGACTTTTCTCGTATATGGCGTGAATTGAGAGAACTTTTTTTTTTTGCTGTGTGTGCGTAAGTTGGCTAGGGGTCTCAAGGGTTGGAATTGTGTTTCTTTTATAGGCAAAGGGCTAGGGCTACTCCTTGCTTGACAAGGAAGGGATTTGTGTATTAATGGAGGATATGATTTGGTGCTAAACAAGGAAAACAAAAGATTGAGGGGGGGACAAGATTTGGTTAATTAGGAAGTTAATATATTTAATTTGTTTGGATTAGGCATAATATTTGTTTAGTTTGGTATAAGATATTTTATAATTGGTTGATTGATTTTATTAGGCATGATTTTATTTAATTTGGTATATGATTTAATTAATATTTTATTTAATTTGGTACATGATTTAATTAGTGTTTTATGGGCTTTGGTGGGCTAATTGGGCTTGGGCGTGAGGCCAGCAGCAAAACTAGAAATACCGACGTCTTTCGAACGCTGATTCGAACGCTACACGAACGTCCGAAATCTGTTTGACATTTGAACGTGGTCACGAACGTAGCACGAATGAAAAACAGTGAACTTGTGAAATGAATCTGATGACATGCTCGTTCTGAATTTCCCCTTCCGACGTCTGTTTCCCGCGACTTCCGTGACTTAAAAGGTAGTGCCTCCAAGTGAGACTCATCATAGGGACTTATGCAAAATGCAGTGCCTATAGTCGCCCCCACTTTGATGGGACTTGTGTAACGTGTAACAATGACAATCCTATCAAAGTTATGAAATGTATTTTCACTTACCTGGCTCGCCAGCTGCCACTTGACTTGCCATGTGTTGCGTGGAGTTGATGTTGTGCCGTACCTGGCATGCTAAACCTTATACCCGAGGTGTCGCAGTTGCGTCTCTGTACCTAGAGTGTCACAGTGGTGTCTCCATACCCGGAGTGCTATACTTGGCGTGCTAAACCTCGTACCCAAGGCGTCGTTGTAATATCTCCATACCCGGGTGTGCCGTACCTGGCGTGCTAAACCTCATACCCAAGGCGTCGTAGAATATCTCCATACCCGGAGTGCCGTACCTGACGTGCTAAACCTCATACCCAAGGCGTCGCAGAAATATCTTCATACCCGGAGTGTTGTACCTGGCGTGCTAAACCTCATACCCAAGGCGTCGCAGTAATATCTCTATACCCGGAGTGCCGTACCTGGCGTACTAAACCTCATACCCAAGGCGTCGCAGTAATATCTCCATACCCTGAGTGCCGTACCTGACGTGCTAAACCTCATACCCAAGGCGTCGTAGTAATATCTCCATATCCGGAGTGCCGTACCTGGCGTGCTAAACTGATGTCTCCCTACCCGGAGTGCCGTACCTGGCAAAATTGATCTGATGTCTCCATACCCGGAGTGCTTTACCCGGCAAAACTGATCAGATGTCTCCATACCCGGAGTGTCGTACCTAGCAAAACTGATTATGTATCTCCATACCCGGAGTGCCGTACCCGGCAAAACTTATCAGATGTCTCCATACCCGGAGTGCCGTACCTAGCAAAATTGATTCCATATCTCCATACCCAAAGTGTCGTACCCGGCAAAACTGATCTGATGTTGATGTGGGCCTTGCCCCCAGAGTGCCATACACGGCCAAACTGATGTTGATAATGATGTGGGCCTCACCCCTAGAGTGCCATACCCGGCCAGACTGATGCTGATAAGGATGTGGGCCTCGCCACCAGAGTGCCATACCTGGCGAGACTGATACTGATATGGGCCTCGCCCCTAGACTGATACTGATATGGGCCTCGCCCCCATGCTGATACTGATGTTGACGTAGGCCTCGGCCCTGGGACTCATCCCTGAAACTGATGCTGATGTGGGCCTCGACCCTGTGACTCATCTCCAAAAATTGATACTGATGTAGATGTGGGCCTCGCCCCTAACCGGTACTAGTATGGGCCTCGCCCGCAGACTGATACAGATGTGGGTCTCGCCCACAGACTGATACTGATATGGGTCTCGCCCCCAGACTGATACTGATATGGGCCTCAACCCCGTGATTCATTCTTGAAGACTGCTGACACTGTACTGTTGCTGCTTCCAGTTGGCTTGCATTTGACGCTTTCTTTTTTTCTTATTTGAAACCTTTGAATACAAAACAAAACAAACACAAAAAGGAATGCAAAATACGTTACGTGTATGCATGTATGCATGAATGAGTTTCATATCCCGTTGGGTTAGTGTAGACACTGCATTTTTGCATATTAGCCAGATGATGAGTCTCGTATGGAGACACTACCTCCTTTTAGTTGTGAAAGCCGCAGGAAATGGACGTTGGAAGGGTAAAGTTGGGAATTAGTATTTTGTCAGATTTAACTCGTTTGTTTCGCTTCGGGTTCGCTTGTTGGACCTCTGTTTTAAAACACACCAAACCCGTTAAATCACATCTCACAAATTAAATAATTAAAACATTTAAAACACATCTCACAAATTAAATAATTAAAACCTTTAAAATACACGTCACAAATTAAATTAAATTAAATTAAAGTTAACTAATTTAAAGTAAATTAAAATACAATTAAAATCCAATTAAATAAATTCCTAATTAAAATAAATTCTAATTCCAAAATTAAATAGATCATTCCAAGAAAAAAACATAAACAAAAAAAGAAACCATACCCTCTCACTATATAAACAATAGTAAACCCTAAACCAAAAAAAGGATCCCCACGGCAGCTCCCTCTCTCCTAGCTCTCGGCAAACCCTAACAGCCACACCCCTGGCTCTTCTTCTCGGATTGACGGCAAAAAACACAAAAAATAAACCCTAGAACGTACAGCCCCTGACCTCACCTTCCACTCACGCCACCTTGCTCCATTAACTTCCCCTTTGCTCCACTCAGCCAACTCACGTAGACCAGCCCCATCACGCCACAAAACCAGTCACACATTGCCGCACCTAGCAAAACCCTAGCCTTTAACAACCAACACTCACGCCAATCGCCATAGCAACTAACCATCAGAAGCCCCTCTTTCTTTCACGCACTACAGCCACAAACCTTGACCACACGTCGCTGCCTCTCTCACAGACTGCCTTCACGCCTGCTTGCACCCTCCACTCACAATTCATTGCCTCTCTCTTCACAAACGTAAGCCACGCCACATACTGCCCACTAGCCACGTTAATTAAGCCACTGACCAAATCTCCTCTAATACACGGCACCATCAACGGCCCCTTTTGAATCCATTCAACGCAGCCCTAAAGTCACATTGATGCACCTGCTTGACCATTAACAGCCTCCGCTAGCGCCCAGCTCTCTGACCTTCAAAGCCCTTCAATGCCATTTAAAACAAGATCAAAGCAGTCACGCAGCCAAACCACGTAGCCATCAGCCACGCCCACTGACCCTTGCCCTCATCTCGTCCCCTTTGCGCCCAACTCATAGCCCCCACGTAGACAGCCCTTCAGCCACGTTCACAACTCACAAACCCTCATCACACGTCCTCAAACGCCCCCTCTCACTGCCCCACATCGCCAATAGTGACGTACCCACTAACATGCCACCCATTCACTCAATTAGCCATTAAACACGCCACCTGCTCTCAATACTTCACACCATAAACCCTCCAAAACTGCCATAAAACATCACCATAAACTGCACACACATAGCCGCCTCACTGCCCAGTTTAGCCACAACCTAGCCCCCCTCACTGCCGCATATTGCATCCAAAACCGCTCACTGCACTGACCCAAAACTGCACAGCAAATTGCCCCCTAAAACCAGCCCCTTAACCCTTCACCAAGACTCCCAAAAACTGCACAAAACAGTCCCCAAAAATGCCCAAAACAGTAACAAAAACTGCCCCTGGAACCCTTCCAAAACTGCAGTCCAAACCAGTCCAAATAATCGCCAAAACAGCCCCTTAAACCCTTAAAACAGTGACAAAAAAATAGACCAAAAACAGCAGCGAAACGAAGTAAAAACAGCAGCCCGAACAGCGAAACGACGAGGAAAAACGTTGGATTAGTGAACCAGAAAAGTTGCGGAGTAACAACCCTTCCGACGGCCGTGTAACGTGCTTTCTTGAGACGACAAAAGAGGTTAGACCTGAGGGCACCCTTTTATCTATTATCTTTCGTTTCTTTTATTTATTTTTAATATATTATTGCATGAGAGTCGTTTGAGGCATGATGTGATTATTGGATGAGCGGGACATGTGTTCCCTTTTGGGGTCTATCGGATGGAAACCCGGACGTAAATTCCGTAGCCGATTTCGAATGGACGGTAGTGCGGTCTGCACTCGGGATACAACACCACGTACCACTTAAGATATACATATCTCGTCTCATCCAAATTTGTATTTGAGCATGTTATAGTTTGTAGGTTACTTATCTATTGTTTAAAGCATGATTTGTCCTAGTTTATTATTTATTGTCAAAGCATGATAATGTTAGTTTTATGCATGATAGGTTGCTTAGTTTATGTTTATATTCAAATA
This sequence comes from Zanthoxylum bungeanum, assembly GCA_019454045.1. Taxonomy (NCBI): domain Eukaryota; kingdom Viridiplantae; phylum Streptophyta; class Magnoliopsida; order Sapindales; family Rutaceae; genus Zanthoxylum; species Zanthoxylum bungeanum. The sequence goes on from SKCR01022543.1 coordinate 27,935, forward strand.
GTTATTTGTTTATTTCAATTGAATGGTTCAATATGCTCGTTGTGTTATATTGCGTGGAGTTATTTGGATGAAAGCATGTTAGATCTAAGTACCCTTGAACATGAATGTTGAATAGATTCGGTTAGTTTATTGCACAAATCATATCATCACAAGTGACATAAGTAAGGGACCATTCCGAACCCAACGGTTTGAGGTCTTCCCTTGTGAGGGGTGAGTGCGGCCTTAAATCTTTGTCCCGGTTCACACCGGGTGGCGACTCCATGTTATTTCGTACTTCCCAACTAGGCCGCGAGCCTAGAACAGCGTCGCCCAGATTCTGTTGTCTACAGTTAGGTCGTCCACCAATTCCCTTGGTGACTGCTCGGTTTTCTTTTCCTCTGGCAAAGTATTGCTTCAATCTATCCATATTGATCGGCTCGGTGAACTCATTTCCTTCCAAGTCCGATAGCCTCACTGCCCCATTTCCCATTACTTAATGGTTATTCTGTCATTTTTGGTTGCTTCTTTTGGGAATCCCCCGTGTTCTGAGTGTCGCTGAATATCATGGTATCATGGTTGAATGCTTTTGTCAAACATACTCATGTCATGCAGGTTGAAAGGAAATGACTCAGGCAAGTAGGCGAAATGGATGTCTTTATTATTATTCAGGAAAATGTTCAAACAAGTAGACGAAGTTGATGTCTTTATTAAAAATGCAGAAAATAAACCAGAAAGAGCAGTTTCATTGCCTTCTTCCTCGGCCTACAGTTCTTTACTACTGTTATCATTTATCTCAATGCAAGAAGCCTGGTGATGAGAGTTTGGAGGACAAAGGTTCCGGGTAGGCCGGAATTGATCATGTAAGTCGGTGGGGGAACAGAGTGATAATCTGGCAGAGGGTTGGTGTGTGTGCTAGACTGTTCTTTTTCAGGATCGGGTATTTTGTGGGCATCAATGAGGTCCTAAATTTCATACCGGATGTGGGAACAGCTGTCAGTATCATGGCCGTGTTGCTGGTGGAAGTGACAGTAGCGGTCTATTTTTAGATGTGGTGGTGGAGGATTTGGAAGAGGTTTAGGCTCCAAAGGTTTTAAGAATCCTTGCCTTGTCAACTTCTCAAGTACCTTGGACAAAGGTCTTCCCAAGTTGGAGAAATGCCGGTTCTTGATGGCTGCAACCTTGGTAGTAGCGGGGTTGGTCTCAGAATGCCCCCCAAAAGTCCTCCTATTCTAGCCATAGAACTTCCGGTTCTCGGCTTCCTCTTCTTCAATGTCCATGACAGTTTCCCTCAGCTGTCGGAAATCCGCAATCATTGAAGTCATCCTCCTCAACTTGCCATAGATCGAGAGCTTAGTGCCCTTGATGATCATTTTAATCTGGTCTTTCTCAGAGGGCCGAGTATGCATCTTCAAAAGCTGGCTTCTCCAGCGGTCTACATACTCCTTGAAGCTTTCTTCCGGCTTCTGCTTAGTGTTCTCCAAATCACGGAGTGACAAATCAATCTCCAAGTCTGTAACATACTGTTTCAGGAATGCCTCTGCAAATTCCCTCCAATTCTCCTTAACCTTTCTTTCAAGGCTATGGTACCACACTACGGGTGCCCCCTCAAGTGACATCCCAAACATCTTCTGAGCTTGGCGCTGTGTTAGGCCCACTGAACTCAACCTGACACATATTGTCGGAGGTGGATCCTTGGATCCTCATTCCCGTTGAACTTGGCCATATTCGGCATCTTGAACTGAGCAGGCAAATGTTCCTCAAAAGTCATCGCCTTATAGTCTAGTAATTCTTCGTCCTTACCCTTCATCTTACGGGTAACTGACTCAACTTGATCCCGAAGCTTCTGAAATTCTGCATGAGACCAAATCACTCTGCATGTTGCATACTCTGACATGTCGTCATCAAAAGCGGGGATATCATCCCCCAACCCATTCGGAGGCTCATCGCGCCTCACATTCTCAGAATTTCGCCCAGCACGGGGCACAACCATATTTTCCATTGCAGTAGTCAAGGCTTGCAGCTGTTCGGTAATCTTGGCGAAACCATTTTCCAACTGATCTATCCGGGATACCTTGTTATCGGATGTACTCATATATTTTTACCGGTCTTTTAGTGAGTCTTCACTCTTCCCCAACCCAACGGGAATCTATGATATCTTTTTAGACATAGAGGGTGTTAACATGATATATGTATGCATGAGATGAATGAGATGCATGTGATACAAAGAATATATCAACTCATTAAAATCTTCACACAAATCTGCCCATCATCATTTTAGAAGCTTTTGGGCTAACTGTCATAGGAGTGAACTCGTCCCAGTTTAAATGGCCCAACAAGTTCACATCTCATGGCAAGAAGTTCAACCGTATCCAAATGATAATGTTCCTAAACACAAACATATAATGGCCCATTGGCGTTTTAGAAGCTTTTGGCCCAATCATCATAAGATATATTCTTGCCCCAGTTTAAATGGCCCAACAAGCCCATACCTCATGACAAAAGGTCTGAATGGATCCAAACGACCATGTTCCCAAACACAAGTATATAGAAATAATTTATACAGAGTGGCCCATCAATATTTCAGAAGCTTTTGGCCCAATTTTCATAGGATACGAACTCTTCCCAGTTCAAATGGCCCAACAAGTTCACATTTCTGATAAGAAGTCCAACTGCATCCAAATGAGGATGGTCCACAAGCACAAGGAAATAGTTGCTATAGGCCATACGACCCCGGTCTACGTGTGGGTTTGTGGGAGTGTAGACAAAGACTCTCACTGGCGAAGGATTGCCCACAACTAGGTCTCCTCACTCAAGGGTTCGAGCGACCAAGTGAGCGCACCTTTTTTATACCTTATAGTACGTGCCAACGAGTTATGGTGTGTAACTGACTGTCAGATGGATTTCCCGTTGTAGATTCCCCAGAGGGAGGGTGGAGCGAGGCTCTCTTAAGTACCCAAGCCTCTTAGGCTCTTATCTCTTGGTGACAGGAATAAACAACGAGTCCTCCAAATTAGTCAATCACACTGGGCTACGAGTAAATGATTATCTAGGTGCCTTCACAGCTTTTCCTCAAAGAAAGGTAGTGAATGAAGGAAGACACCAAACCGTTACCTAGCCTTAAAATACCTTTGATTAAACCTCTTTTAACCCACAGTAGACACAGTTAATTAAAAACAAATCATAATATTATAAGACATTATTTCGCGGGGCCGATTCTCTATCCCCAGTGGAGTCGCCAGACTGTGGGGACACAGAAACTGGGGGACGCATGTTGTCCCGGGCTCGCGGCCCGGTTGGGAGTACGGAGTAGCCCGCGGGGGACTAAATCGGAGAAAAATGGAGTCGCCACTCGGTTGAACCGAGACAAATATTTAAGGCCGCACTCACCCCTCACAAGGGAAGAACTCAAACCGTTGGGTTCGGAACGGTCCCTTACTCATGCCACTTGTAATAAAATGATTTGTGCACTAATCTAACCAAGCCTAAGCAACATATTTCCAAGGATGATTTACTCCTAAGTTCGCATGCATACATCAAAAGTTCATCTAAATTTACATGTAACGCATCATCATATTTACATACAACCTATATCTGAATTTGCATACAGCATATTTGCATATAATCTATGTCTCAATTCGCATATAGCCTAATTGCATATAATCTATGTCTCAATCCGCATGCATGAAGATAAATCAGCATACGGCAAGCATACAAGTTAATAAACACATTGTACTCATACATGTGGGGAATACAGATGAACGACAAATGCACAATCTTGTGTAATACAGAGAAGCAATCAGGTTCATCATACGAAGGATGACTACTAGAGACAATTATGCACGAAATCTGATGAAAATGACTCAGTTCAGTGGGTGCGCGTTCGTGTAGCGTTCGTAAACGCGTTCGAACGGTAAACATGAGGTTCGTGTTCGTATAGCATTCGAGAACGCGTTCAAACGGAACCAGACCTGATGCATGATGAAACTAAGAAATGCTTGCACGTTCGCGTAGCGTTCGAGAACGCGTTCGAACGGTAAACAGAAGGTTCACGTTCGTATAGCGTTCGAGAACGCGTTCGGACAGAACCAGACCTGATGCATGATGAAACTAAGAAAATGAGTGTGCGTTCGCGTAGCATTTGAGAACGCGTTCGAACAGTAAACAGAAGGTTCACGTTCGTGTGGCGTTTGAGAACGCGTTCGAACGGAACCAGACTTGATGCATGCAACACATACATAGACAAACAAATCCATAATGTAGAACCTCACGTATCCGATTGAACTCATCTCGCATCCAATCGAATATACATTATCCAGCGCGGCAAAGCATCGTGGTAAATGATTTTAACCTCTCAAAATATAGGACCTTTAATCGCACTTACTAAGCCCATGCGCAAACAACACAATACATACATAAAGAAGTAAAGACAGCGATATCGGACTTCGTGTATCCGATTGAACATATCTCACATCCAATCGAATATACATTATCCGGTGCGGCAAAGCATCGTGGTAAAGGATTTTACCTCTCAAAATAGAGGACCTTTAATCGCACTTACTAAGCCCATGCGCTTTATCTCATCATAATCGGACTTTGTATACCCGATTGAACACATCTTACATTCAACCGAATATACATCAACCGGTGCGGCAAAGCATCCTGGTAAAGGGTTTTAACCCCTCAAAATATGGGACCTTTAATATAACTTACTAAGCTCATGCGCTCGATCATACCATTACGCAAACGAATAACATGCAGAAACTAAATAACGAATAATAAACACATCAAAAACAACATAAAACAAAATATGCGCGTGTTTACTCAAGTGGTACGTGGAGTTGTATCCCGAGTACAGATCATACTACCGTCAATTCGGAATCGGTTATGAAATTTATGTCCGGGTTTCCATCCTATATACCACAAGAGGCGACACATTTTGCATTCATTCAAGGGCCACAATCATGCACTAATAAACGACTCTCATGCGACAAAGATGGATAAAACAATAAAAAAGATGGATGGAAATAATAGGAAAAGTACCCTCAGGTCTAACCTTTTATGTCGACTCTCGGAAGTACGGTGTACGGTCGTCGAAAAAGGGGGGAAATGCTCCGCAACTCCTCCGGTTCACATGTTCACGCCTTTCCTCGCTGTTCCACTGCTCAAGCTACAATTTTGAATCCGATTCGCTACTGTTTCGACACCGATTCGCTTCTGTTTTGCTACTATATTTATGCTGTATTTTGGTCACTGTTTTGGTGTTTTAGGCTACTGTTTTTGGGTGTTTCTAAAGGCTTTAAGTGTAGTTTTTTTTTGGTGTTTTAGGGATTAAAAGTGCAGTTTTTTTAGTTACTGGTTTATGTGATTTAGGGGGTTGTTGGTGGATGGTGTTTAGGGTTGTGATTTCGGTAATGCAATGGTGTTTTGGGGGGTGCTGTTTTCGGTTATGGAGAGTGTTTAAGGGCTGTGACTTTTCTCGTATATGGCGTGAATTGATGAAGAGAGCTTTTTTTTTGCTGTGTGTGCGTAAGTTGGCTAGGGGTCTCAAGGGTTGGAATTGTGTTTCTTTTATAGGCAAAGGGCTAGGGCTACTCCTTGCTTGACAAGGAAGGGATTTGTGTATTAATGGAGGATATGATTTGGTGTAAACAAGGAAAACAAAAGATTGAGGGGGGGGGGTGGGGACAAGATAGTTGGTTAATTAGGAAGTTAATATATTTACTTGTTTGGATTGGATTAGGCATAATATTTGTTTAGTTTGGTATAAGATATTTTATAATTGGTTGATTGATTTTAATTAGGCATGATTTATTTAATGTTTTATTTAATTTGGTATAAAATTTAATTAATATTTTATTTTAACTTTGGTACATGATTAATATTAGTGTTTATGGGCTTTGGTGGGCTAATTGGGCTTGGGCGTGCGGCCAGCAGCAAAACCAGAGAAATACCGACGCCGTTCGAACGCTGATTCAAACGCAATACGAACGCGCCCGAAATCTGTTTGACGTTCGAACGTGGTCACGAATGCAACACGAACGAAAAACAGAGTGAAATTGTGGAAATGAATCTGATGACATGCTCGTTCTGAATTTCCCCTTCCGACGTCCGTTTCCCGCGACTTTCGTGACTTAAAAGGTAGTTGTAGGACACAGGACCTGAGCGACGCCGTTCCTAGGCTCGCGGCCTAGTTGGGGGAAGGATTACATAACATGGAGTCGCCACCCGGTGTGAACCGGGACAAGATTAAGGCCGCACTCACCCCTCGCAAGGGAAGACCTCAAACCGTTGGGTTCGGAATGGTCCCTTACTCAGGTCACTTGTAATGAAAGGATTTATATAATAATTAAACAAGCTGAAGTAGCACTTATCCTAAGGGTATCATGCTTCTAAATTCACATTTATAAAATAAAATATGCGCCTAAATATACATGTATTTCACATATATCTTACATTTAAATTTGCATGCTTAACATATATCAAGGATAGCAACTAACATACAACTTTACTTACATATCACATTCAGGAAAAAACACAAGCACACATATGATCCTACAAGCACACATATGGGCATTTTTCCAAGCGCGTACGTGGAATTGTAGCCCAAGTACAGACCGCACTACCGTCCATTCGGAATCAGCTACGGAATTTACGTCTGTGTGGGAACAGGACCTGGGCGACGCTGTTTTTCTAGGCTCGCGGGCTAGTTGGGAAGTATGAAATAACATGGAGTCGCCACCCGGTGTGAACCGGGACAAAGATTTAAGGCCGCACTCACCCCTCGCAAGGGAAGACCTCAAACCGTTGGGTTCGGAATGGTCCCTTACTTATGTCACTTGTGATGATATATTTGTGCAATAAACTAACTGAATCT
>SKCR01022544.1:0-34895 GCA_019454045.1 Zanthoxylum bungeanum
GGCAGCCAACAAGACTATAAGACAATTTTAGCCAAGATGACAGAAAATTGTATAGACTGGGCCGAAAATTACCGTATGCTTTGTGGGGGTACAGAACATCAGTAAGAACGGCAACATGATCCACACCTTACTCTCCTTGTCTACGGGATGGAAGCAGTATTACCAGTAGAAGTGGAAATACAGTCCCTGAGGTATTAACAGAGGCAGAATTACCGGAACAGGAATGGGCCGCACAGAGATTTGATCAGTTAGTACTGTTGGATGAGAAGAGAACGAAGTCTTTGTATCACATGCAGTTGTATCAGAAGAGACTAGCCCGGGCATTCAACAAGAAAGTACGTCCCCAAAGATCAGAAAGGGTGATTTGGTACTTAAGCAGTCGAGGCCGTCGACGACAATCCGAGAGGCAATTCAGGCCTAACTGGGAAGGACCTTACATCGTTCAGAAAGTCATGGGAAATGGAGCAGTGAAGCTATCAGACTTGGAAGGAAATGAATTCACAGAACCAATCAATGTCGACAGGTTGAAGTTGTACTTTGCTTGAGAAGACTTGGTCGCCAGCGGAAGACCTAACCCAACGAAATAGAAAACTTCTGCATACATGCATACACGTACCTATATTGCATATTTTTGTGTTTGTTCTGTTTTGTGTAAACAGGTGTTGAAGACGGAAAGAGCGAGCAGTAAGCCAATCAGAGATGGTAAAGTACAGCATTTGATATGGGCAGTAATCTGAAGATTGAGGTCCCAATGAAGTTAAGTTCCGGGTATGGGTCTCGGAGGGCGAAGCCCATATCGGCTGAGGAGCGAGGTTCCACATTGTACCAGCTTAGGGGCGAGGCCCATATCGACTGGGGAGCGAGGCTCCACATCACATCATGTCAGCTTGGGGCGAAGCCCATATCGGCTGAGGAGCGAAGCTCCACATCATCATTTTCGGGATGCGTCCCAGGGTCGAGGCCCACATTTTGTCAGCGGTATTGGGATGCGTCCCAGGGTCGAGGCCCCCGTTGTCGGTTGCAGCTATTGGGATGCGTCCCAGGATCGAGGTCCACTGCCATCATTTTCGGGATGCGTCCCAGGGTCGAGGCCCACATTTTGTCAGCGGTATTGGGATGCGTCCCAGGGTCGAGGCCCCCGTTGTCGGTTGCAGCTATTGGGATGCGTCCCAGGATCGAGGTCCACTGCATCATCATTTTCGGATGCGTCCCAGGGTCGAGGCCCACATTTTGTCAGCGGTATTGGGATGCGTCCCAGGGTCGAGGCCCCCGTTGTCGATTGCAGCTATTGGGATGCGTCCTAGGTTCGAGGCCCATATCATTAGCAGCGTCGAGACGCGTCTCAGGATCGGGTCCACTGCAGTATCAGCTCAGCTCGAGACAGCTAGCTAGCCAGGTAAGTAAAATGCATTGCATAACTTTGATAGGACTGTCACTGTCACACACTGCACAAGTCCCATCAAAGTGGGGGGACTGTAGGCATTGCATTTTCGCATGTGAAACCCGATGATGAGCCTCATTTGGAGGCACTACCTTTTGAGTCATGAAAGCCGCGGGAAACGGATATCGGAAGGGGAAATTCAGGATAAACAAGCTCACTGTCTTCGTTGGTGCTGCGTTCGTTACTTCGTTCGAACCTCGTGCAGATTGCAGACGTTCGTGCCGCGTGCGAGGAGGCGTTCGAACGGAGCCGGTAATTCTGGTTTTGCTGCTAGCCTCACACCCCAGCCCATTTAGCTCCCCAAAGCCCATAAACACATCCCAAATAAATAAATAAATATTAAACAATTAAATAAAATATTTAAATCATTTACCAATTAAATAAAATCATGCCTAATATAATAAATCAAATATATTATATACTAAAACTAAAAATAAGATTTGCCTAATTAAAATCAATCTTAACCATTAAAGCCAATCAAATATTTGACTTCCTAATTCAATGAGATACACCAAGTTAAATTAGTTGACTTCCTAAAATAAAATATTTTGTCCCCCCCTCAATCCTTTGATTTCCTTGTTTAAAACTAAATCATATCCTAATTAAATGCCCAAATCCCTTCCCTTGTCAACCCTAACCTTTCTCTATATAAACAACCCCTAACCAAAGCTATCCTCTCCCTTGACACATATATTCACACCCAAACTCTCGCGAAATCTCTCTAGACTCTCTCTACACACCCAAAACTAAACAAAAGAGAAAACACTTCACACATACACAAGAAAGAAAACAAAGAAACCACCACAAGTCACCACCTTCCATAGTCGAATCCAACACCTACAACCACCCTCCATAGCCGAATCTAAAGCACCAAACTCACCCTTAGCCGAATCCTAAAACACGCCTAAACAACCTCCTAGTTTACCTTAAAACATAGCCCAAATCCTTAAAAACAGTAACATAAAAACTGCATAGATAATCCCAAAAATAATCACATATAATTGCACTAAGAACCCACACAAACTTGGAATAGTTTATTGGAAACGTTAAAACAGGTGGCCCGTGCAGTGAGCAGCAAGACAGAAGCCGAATAGGAGCAGAACGGAGTTCGAACCGTAAGCAAAACAGCGAAGCAGTGAGCTAGGACGTTGAACCAGTGGACCAGAAAGTTGCGGAGCTTTACCCCCTTTCGATTTCCCGTGGAACGCGAGTCTGAGAGACGGCTTAAAAAGGTTAGACCTGAGGGTATCTTTTCACACTTATTCTCATTTTATTTTCTGGTCATTTATTTTGATTATATTTTCTGTATTTGTGGTATCCGTTGTGTGTATGATGTATGTTGTGGGTATTGGATGAATGAGAGATGTGTCAACTCTCGCGGTATATCGGATGGAAACCCGGACAAAATTTCATAGCCGATTCCGAATGGACGGTAATATGATCTGTACTCGGGCCACAACTCCACGTACCGCTTGGGTAAACGGCACCATCTTTCTTTTGTTGTGTTGCTTTTGTTTATTTAGTTTTCTTTACTTGAATTCAATATGTTGTTTAGTTATGCATGATTCAACCAAGCGCATGGGCTTAGTGAGTTAGTCCAAAGGTCCTCCATTGGGAGACAAAGAGCCGAAAAGGCCACCTTTGTGACACTACTTCGCCGCTCCGGTTGATGTGTGTTCGGTTGGATGCGAGATACGTTCAATCGGGCATACTTAGTTTGATATTATTATTTTTATGTATGGTTCAATCAAGCGCATGGGCTTAGTAAGTGGATGAAAGATCCCTTATGGGGAGGGGTTAAAACCTATTACCACGATGCTTTGCCGCGCCGGTTGATGTGTGTTCAGATTGGATGTAAGATGTGTTCAATCGGGCATACTTGGTTGATATGATTGGTTCTATTCTTGTATGTGTGATGTGATGCGCATGGGCTTAGTATGTTGGTCTAAAGGTCCTCTCTTTGAGAGATCAAGAGCCCCAAAAGGTCACCTTTACGGCAATACTTCGCCGCGCCCTTTTATTTTGTGTTCATGTATTGCGTCCCATTTCATGCATCAGGTCTGTTCCCGTTCGAACGCGTTTACGAACGCACTCGAACGCGCATGTGTTTTTGCCTTATCATGTGTCAGGTCTCATTTCCGTTCGAACGCGTTAACAAATGCCATACGAACGTGAGCATTCTGTCTCATTTCCATTCGAACGCGTTAACAAACGCCATACGAACGTGAGCATTCTCTCATTTCCGTTCGAACGCGTTAACAAACGCCATACGAACGTGAACCTTCTGTTTTCCGTTCGAACACGTTTACGAACGCTACACGAACGCGCACCCACTATCTTAGTTTCATAATGCATCAGGTCTGGTTCCGTTCGAACGCGTTCTCGGACGCTACACGAACGCGAACCTTCTGTTTACCGTTCGAACGCGTTTACGAACGCTACACGAACGCGCACCCACTGAATCGAGTCATCTTCATTAGGTTTCATGCATAGTTTTCCTAGTAGTTATCTCCACATGTATAAATATAAATATGTTAATGTATTACAATTCATATGCTTGTGTCATGATAACATTTGAGTATTATTTCTCGCGGTATATCGGATGGAAACCCAGACGTAAATTCCGTAGCCGATTCCGAATGGACGGTAGTGCGGTCTGTACTTGGGCTACAATTCCACGTACCAATTGGAAAAGTGCCCATATGTGTGCTTGTATGGTTAACATGTGTGCTTGTACGGTTAATATGTGTGCTTGTGTTTTCCTGAATGTAATATGCAAGTAAGTTGTATGGTAGTTGCTATCTTGATATATGTTAAGCATGCAAATTTAAATGTAAGATATATGCGAAATGCGTACATAAGTTTTATTTTACACATGAGAATTTAGAAGCATGATACTCTGGAAATAAGTGTTACTTAAGCTTGATTAAATTATTACATAAATCCTTTCATTACAAGTGACATGAGTAAGGGACCATTCCGAACCCAACGGTTTGAGTCTTCCCTTGCGAGGGGTGAGTGCGGCCTTAAATCTTTGTCCCGGTTCACACCGGGTGGCGACTCCATGTTATTCAGTACTTCCCAACTAGTGCCGCGAGCCTAGGAACGGCGTCGCCCAGGTCCTGTGTCCTACAGTCTGGCGACTCCACTGGGGATTATGAGAATTGGCCCCGAAATATTGTCTTGTAATGAGTGGATTTATGTTTTAATTGGCCATGTCTATAGTGGATAAGTGAGGGTTTAATCAAGGGCACTTTGAGGCTAGGTAATGGTTTGGTGTCTTCCTTCACTCACTACCTTTCTAGAAGGAAAAGCGGTGAGGATACCTACATGACCATCTACTCGTAGCCTTTGTGATGGACTAATTGGGAGGACTCGTTGTTTATTCCTGACACCAAGCGATAAGAGCTTTTCGAACGCGTTAACAAACGCCATACGAACATGAGCATTCTGTCTCATTTCCGTTCGAACGCGTTTATGAACGCTACTCGAACGTGAGCATTCTGTTTCATTTCCGTTCGAACGCGTTTACGAACGCTACTCGAACGTGAACATTCTGTTTCATTTCCGTTCGAACGCGTTTACGAACGCTACACGAACGCGAACACATTGAACTGAGTCTTTTTCATTAGATTTCATGCATAGTTTTCCTAGTAGCTATCTCCACATGTATAAATGCAAATATGTTGATGTATTACCATTCATATGCTTGTGTCATGATAACATTTGAGTATTATTTCTTGCGGTATATCGGATGGAAACCCAGACGTAAATTCCGTAGCCGATTCCAAATGGACGGTAGTGCGGTCTGTACTTGGGCTACAATTCCACGTACCACTTGGAAAAGTGCCCATATGTGTGCTTGTATGGTTAACATGTGTGCTTTTATGGTTAATATGTGTGCTTGTGTTTTCCTGAATGTGATATGCAAGTAAAGTTGTATGTTAGTTGCTATCTTGATTTATGTTAAGTATGCAAATTTAAATGTAAGATATATGCGAAATGCGTACATAAGTTTTATTTTACACATGACAATTTAGAAGCATGATACTCTTGGAAATAAGTGTTACTTAAGCTTGATTAAATTATTACATAAATCCTTTCATTACAAGTGACATGAGTAAGGGACCATTCCGAACCCAACGGTTTGAGGTCTTCCCTTGCGAGGGGTGAGTGCGGCCTTAAATCTTTGTCCCGGTTCACACCGGGTGGCGACTCCATGTTATTCAGTACTTCCCAACTAGTGCCGCGAGCCTAGGAACGGCGTCGCCCAGGTCCTGTGTCCTACAGTCTGGCGACTCCACTGGGGATTATGAGAATTGGCCCCGAAATATTGTCTTGTAATGAGTGGATTTATGTTTTAATTGGCCATGTCTATAGTGGATAAGTGAGGGTTTAATCAAGGGCACTTTGAGGCTAGGTAATGGTTTGGTGTCTAATCGTAACGCGTCTCAAAGACCGATTAACGTCCAACGTCAATTCAATTAAAGTCCAATGGGCTTTTGATTGATTTCTTAAGGCGTGGGCTTTTGGTCAACTCGGGTCAAACCGATAACCAAAGTCCAATCCGGGATTTACCCCATAAGTCCATAAATCAATCTTGGCCCATTAGGCCCAATTGAACTTTAAAGGTTCATTAAGTGGCATTTGGGCTTTATGGTCAAGGTTTTGGGCCCAATTGGATCCAATCCATTTGGCTTAAACCAAACTTGATAAATCAAGCCCAATAGGCCCAATTACAACTTTAAATTCTAATTTCCAAAATTAGGCCCGATTAATTAAATATGATAAAATCCAATTTCATATTCAATTAAACTAAAGTGTATTACATGATTAATCAACTAAATCAATATTTCTAAAACACCATATTAGTCCAATTAATCATGCTTAATTCATTATTACATGTCCAACATACAAATTGAAAAATCAAACCCATTTACATGCTACTAAGCTCTCGGCCAAGGAGGGATTTTGTGTCCGATTCGGTTTCAATCCAATCGAACCTACAATCGACATTAAATCACCATCCAATTTGATTACATACACATCCAATGTCATAAAATCAAAAATACCAAGACAATAAAGGGCATACATATTCGGCCAACACAAGGATTTTGGGGTTTTTGTCCAATTCGAAATCCAATCCAATTCTATTCAATTAACATCAACCTAAATGATTTCAACTCATCAAATGAATCATAAATCAAAAAATTCCAAGAATCCCAAATACATACACATTCGGCCAAGGTGATAATTTTTGGGGATCTTATGTTCAATTCAAAATTCAATCTAATTGACTTCAAATTAACATCATCCATCAACATTACAACCCATCCAATGAATCAAAATGAAAAAATTCCAAATTTCCAAACACATCACACATTCGGCCAACACTTCCAATTTGGGCAAAATTGATCCAATCATATTTTGTTGAAATTGATCAAATCAATCTTCAATTAAAGATCATTTAAACATGCTCAATTAATCAATTTAACCAAATCATGCTCAAAATCAAAATACCCAATATCAGTCACATATTCGGCCAAGATGCAAAATTTGGGGAAAATAATTCTAAATTATTTTTCAACAAATTGGTCCAACCAAAATGAAATTAAACATGTTATAAGCATACTTAAACAACCAATTAACTCAAATCATGCTCAACAAACATTTACCCAAATTTTAAGCCCTAAAATTTCATGCTTGCAACATTAGCTCTTGATGCCATTGTTGGGTTTTTCTAAGGTCCCAAGATCAAATCAAGACATGAAATAATGCGTGAATACATCAACGGAGGTAGCGGAATACTCACATTGATCGGTTATGTCGATTTGAAGACGAATCAAGGCCAAAAACGTACTGCCTTGCTCACGCCACTGCAACCAGTCCATGCTCACTGTCTTGGCAGTTTCGGGTCTCAAAACGAAGCTCCAAACTCCATCGGATGAGTCCCGCCTCATGGTCGAACCTCCCTACCACCTTCGCAAGACTTGAAAGTGTGCTAGCACTTGATTTCTCACCATGAGAAACCACTCTTGGCTTCCCTTTGTTCACGCCATTTCTGGTTCCAAACCAGTGAACAATTCCTTCATTTGGGCGTGAGAGAAGAGAGCATTTTGAGAGAGATAAAATTGTGTTAAGTTAAAAATGATTTACCAAAAATCAATTTATATTTATGCCATAATATTTATTAAATTAATAATAAATTTATGACACAAAACATGCAATGGCTTAGAGTGTCAAACACTTAATTTCCATGCAATAACATTGAGTGCATTGTACACTATCAACATGCAATGCATTAGAATAAAATAATGCATAAAATGACATGTGTCATGTGGGCCCCACACGTTTCCAAATGAAAGTGGGCCCACGTGCACTCACGCGTTCGGGTTCGATATTTCCGAAATACCGAGCTTACGTCGCGACGTTAATTCAATCGAATTTAAATAAATAATTGCGCCTGGCGAAATTATTATTTACGTCGCTAACGAATTAATTCTAAATTAACTCGTTTGCCCGAATTAAAATCTAATTTTAATTCCGCGTCGAAATCTAATTTCATTTAATATATCGAATATATTAATTTATCGATCAATTCCAAATTAATCGTTCTCTCTCTTTAGACGACATTTTATCCCGGATAAAATATCTCCGTTATTAATCCTAGATTAATTTTCTCTCTCTTCTATTATAATCCCAGATTATTCAAGAGTGCGAGTTGTGCGTCATCGGTGGATTATCGGGAAGCGACCCATGAGATCCCCGGATAATCTGGCAGTAAATACGGTCGTCGGAGTATCCGAATCACGTACGTACCAAGTACTACGTTCTACCGATTTACGAGACAAGGTCAACTCCTAGCAAAGCACCAAGTCTACCTAATTCTCCGGACATATCCATTAAAGAATATTAAGATCTGTATCAAGCGTAGTATACTAATGTATTGTGCGTATCGGCCCAGTATCGGATAGTCACGTGCTAGGGCTGGGGCTGGATAAGTGTCTGCCCCGTCCGAAACACATATCGGATGTCTGGTAACTAGTCTCTATAATCGGATATTCATGACCTGGTCATAATATCACGATTGGATGCGCATCTCTTAAGAGCACTAATACCGTATCCTGCGTGACATCATCTCCACTATGACTGGAGTGATACTTCCGTCTTGACATCACATCCAATACACTACGATTCTCAATATACCCGGCATTGGCGTACACAGAACCGGTTACAGTCCTAGACGACCTCAACTAAAGTATATCGATTGTCGTAAGCATTAGCGATGTAAGTCTCAGGTTAAGACTATACACACCTACCTTGATTTCGGCCTCCCATAGACACATATTCATAATACCAATGGGATTCCGAGGGGTCTATCCAGAGCGAAGCTGTTTCCCGTACCATCGGTGAAACACGACCTCCTATCGCACTTGCATAAGTATCCAACACTTATATATATGAGAACTATGCCGTTGTGCCCTCACAACGCACACAAGTGCAATACTAGCCTATTCCGCATTATCGATGTCCAGTCTCGATAATACTACGGCTAGGGATATTTAATGATTAATCCTTTGTGGACTGATACTGTCTCATATCATCTCAATCCAGGAACTAATCATAGGGACCTCTCTTTATTTATATATCTATGGTGATCTAATCACAAATGATGAGAGTGCAATTTCCTTGTCACATAGTTAATTTGCTACAACAACACAATGATCTGTGCAAATAGTGACGCTATGGGTCATTTTGTCCAACATAGGCTAGAAACTAATCATGGTTATATATATAGTGGATGTTCATGCATGTTGCATACGTGTCGGGATAGCTAACGTGTTAACTAACTTTAACATCATAGGATAAAACTGAAATGAAATGAAATTGGTCTTGCTGTGTGTCGCGACTTCGGGTCTTGCACGTCGCGACACTCATACAATTAGACTAAAAAATAAAGCTTCTATTTGACACGCGTCGCGATGCTGGGTGTTGAACGTCGCAACGCTCACATAGTCAGACCCAAGGCAGAGACATCCTCATTACCCGACCCGAGGCAAACACACAACTGACCTGAGATAAAGGGTATTTTCTTGTTCAGTGTGGCTTCCACACGCATTGACTCGAGTCTTCCACAAGATCAACGCGAGTCATTCTCAAGACCGACCCGAGTCTTCCTCACCACTAACCCGAGTCTTCCTTAAGATCGACCTGAGTCTCCCTTACGACCGACCCGAGTCTTCCCCACGACCGACCTAAGATAGGGAGCATCTTCGTGCTCAGCGTCGCAATGCCCACACAGATAAAATCAAAGCAGAGAGCTCCTCCTTGTTACGCGTCGCGACATTTGACCATTTTCAGAGCTAAACATCAATCTTTCTATGGTAATACCCAAAACAATCCCCAACACTCTCATCCAAGCTTCAACTCAACTTATCATAAACTCATTTCATATCCTCAATCAAACACAACTCATTTTCTATATAAACCCCCAACACATTTATACACCGAAAATATCATTCCATATTAATACCTTCATAACACCTTCAAAAATGCATACTAACCATGATCTCATTGCTAATTAAACAAATTCAAACTCTAGGTTATGCAAGGTGCGAATTTGGATTTTACTTTCTTTGCTCAAAATAGAAAAATGAGAAGAATAAATAGGAAAGGAAACATGCTTGAAATGAAACTAGAATATACCAAAAATGACTTGAAAAATGATGACAAAAAAAGAAATTGGCATGAGAAGATTTCCACCCTTGCTCTTCACATTTTTAGGTGAGAAAGAGAGTGAATAATGTCCTTTTTATAGAGTAATTGGCTGATTTTTGTAATGAATTTGGTGGCTTGGGTTGTGCCACATCATCCAATCTAGGCCATTCTCGAAATTACTATAGCAGCCATGGAAATAATGATTTTTGACTTGCTTCTGATTCGAATTTAGAAATATGTCCAATATGAAAGTTGTAAATCTCGGTCTTAGCTTTTCGGTGATCTAAAGTTTATAAATCGGAGATTGTATGAAAACATTTTAGCCCAAATACTAAAGGCTGTCCGAAGTGGTACATAAGATGATTTCCGTATCGAATCTGTAAAGCATTCATCGAATGTTCAAAACTAAATCACGAGTAGATACACGTTCGAGCATGATTTATGTCATGTATTATTACCACTTTTAACATAGTAGTCGTCGAGATTACCAGAGCATTACAAATTCTCCCCTCTTAAATATGATTCGTCCTTGAATCTCTTCTGAGGTTTAATTCACCAGTTCATCCTGGTTTGATGACTTCTGGGTCTCCTCTTATCTTTCTTAACTTTCTTTTTGCTTTTTTGCTCAATAACTCGTATTATGACTTCTGAGAATGTCTTATTCTGGTACTCTCTATTTGACTCTTATAGCTGAATACTTAATTTTTGGAAGTTTTTTCAACAACCATTTTTCTAATATGGGAACTAAGTGTGTATGCTATATCATGTCTACATAAAGGTGTAAATCTCTCTTGGTGACCTAATGAATTGCCTTTTCTGTGTGATATCATGTGACTGTATTTCATTTCATCTCATTCGTTTCCTTAATGACTTAATACTTTCTATGACTTCCCGAAAGGTCACTCTTCTTAAATTTGCTTCCACTCAAGCACACTTAACTTGTAAAGTCCTGACCAATTCGATGCACTCGTGCTAATATGGTCGTACCCACAACTACTCCAATTGAAACATTAGTCCTCAATATCCGCACTTGATCTTCATGGAAAATTTATATCAATCTGATCGCTAAGAAGTATATTCATACCCCACTCGTACTGATGTCATGTGATCTTACTGAATATGCATCTAAATTCTTTACAGATAGTGCTCTCATGTCTCTAAGGATGCTTGTGTCTCATATAGCTAGGTTTACTAATTTTTATCATCTCTCTAACAGTCTCCTTGTAGTTGGCCAAAATTTAACAAAATAAATCATTATTATGTCAATTATATATATATATATATATATATATATATACTGGTGCAGAATAGGTAATTAAAGCTTGGAAGCAACTGTATGTCCTTATTGTTAACGTTGACGGTGATAATTTAGTTCTGATAATGCTCATACTATTTTTCGTACCTTAGATTTCGTTGCTATCACAATTCTAGTCAACTATTTTTTTCTTGATTTGATCTCTTTGCCTAATCGTACTCTAGGATGTCCCAATTCCACTTATTCCCCTAATATGATTCTGTCAGGTGTTGTCCTCGTCTCGACAATATTCATAAACTTAGTTGTTTGTTTTCTAGGTTATCCCAAGATTAATTAAGCATATAAAACGTGCGAATACAACAAAGTAAAGTTGCGGAATACTCACTTTGATCGGCTTTTGGATGCGACGAAACACAAAAATCCTCCTTGAAGCTCTCGACCAAGGTCATTCTTTGTGCTCTATGGAATTCGGCCAAGCTCCATTTGTAGATCTCCAAGCTTCAAGCTTTGTAAATGGATTCCATGCTCATGAATGGGTTTCCCTATCACCTTTGTGTGACCCATTGGATGTGCTAGCATCAATGAAAAATTTGCCACAAATCTTTCCTTTGCATCTTGTAACTCTCGGCATTGAGAGAAATTTTGAGAGAAGAAAAATGGCCCTTGGCCGAATGTTGAGGGAGAGAGAGAGGGAGAAGATGAAGTTGTGTTATGTGTATTTAGATTTCAAAATCTAATACCAAAATCCAACTTTCAAAAAATGGTACAAGCATTAAAGCTTTCAACCACCCCCATCAATCACAAAAAGTGACAAGCATCACATCACTCAAAGTGATGTGACTTCCATCACAAGAATGACTAATGATGTGACGTGTGATGTGACTTGTGGGCCCCACTTGATTCGAAATGTGAGTGGTCCCACAAACACTCCCGGGCTTCGGTTCGCTAATTCCGAATTAACGAATTTTTCGTTCCGACGTAATTAAATCAAATTTAATTAAATAATTATGCCTAGCAAAATTACTATTCACGTCGCTAACGAATTAATTCTAAATTAACTCGTTCGCCCGAATTAAAATCCAATTTTAATTCCGTGTCGAAATCTAATTTCGTATAATATATCGAATCTATTATTTTATCGATTAATTCCAAATTAATCGTTCTCTCTCTTTAAATAATATTTTATCCCAGATAAAATATCTCTGTAATTAATCCTAGATTAATTTTCAATCTATAATAATTAATCTCTGATTAATTATGTGCGAGTCATACGTCATCGGTGAATCTTCGGGAAGCGACCCATGAGATCCCCAGATATGTTGGTAGTAAACCCGGTCGTCGGACTATCCAAACACGTACGTACCTAGTACTACGTTATTACCAATTTTCAAGACATGGTTGGCTTCTAGCAAAGCACCGTGCCTACCTAATTCTCCAGAAATATTCTTAAAGGAATATGTAATCTATATCATGCGTAGTATACGTAGTATTGCGTATTGCGATCCAGTATCGGATGTCACGTACTAGGCCTGGGGCTGGAATTGTGTCTGCCCCGAACGAAGCACATATCGGATCTATGGTAACTAGTCTCTATAATCGGATAAACATGACCTAGTCATATTATCCCAAAACCTGCAGCATATAAGAGCACCAGTTCCGTATCCTACGTGACCATCATCTCCACTATAACTGGAGTGATACTTCCATCTTGACATCACACCCAATACACTACAATTCTCAATATTCACAGAAGAGGCGTACACAGAACCTGTTAAAGCCCTGGCCGACCAAAACCAAAGCATATTGATTGTCGTAAGTATTAGCGGTGCAAGTCTCAGGTTAAGACCAAATACACCTACCCTGATTCGGACTTCCATAGACACATAGTCATACTACCAATGGAATACCGAGGGGTCTATCCAGAGCGAAGCTGTTTCCGTACCATCGGTAAACACAACCTCCTATTACACTTGCATAAGTATCCAATACTTAAATATATGAGAACTATGTCGTTATGCTCACATAACACGCACAAGTGCAATACTAGTCTATTCCGCATTATCGATGTCCAATCTCGATAATACTCCGACTAGGGATGTTTTAATGATTAAACCTTCATGGATTGATACTGTCTCATATCTTATCAATCTGAAACTAATCATATGGACTTTTATCATTTATATATCCCGGTGTAGGCACTGCATTTTTACACATAAGTCCCTATGATGAGTCTCATTTTGGAGACACCACCTTTTAAGTCACGGAGGTCACGGGAAACGGACATCGGAAGGGGAAATTCAGAATAAACAAGTTCACTGTTTTCGTTGGTGCTACGTTCGTGTATACGTTCGAACGTCAAACAGATTGCGGGCGTTCGTGCTGCGTTCGATGATGCGTTCGAACGGTGTCAGTAATTCTGGTTTTGCTGCTAGCCTCACATCCAGCCCATTTAGCCCCCCAAAGCCCATAAAACACATCCCAATTTAAATAAATAAATATTAATTAAAACATTAACTAAATAAGATAATAATTAAATTAATTAAATAATTAAATAAAACATATACCAAAGATAAAATAAACAATTACCAACTTAAACTAAAATCATGCCTAACTTAAACAAATCACATACTAAATCAAAATATAATCATGCCTAATTAAAATCAATCAACCATTATATTCCCAATCTAATAAGATTATTCCCAAAACTTAAAATATTTTATTCCTAATCCAAGCCAATCAAATATTCAACCTTCCCTATCTAGCCAAGATTTGTCCCCCCTCAATCTTTGACTTCCCTTAACCAAACCAAATCAAATCCCTCTTCAATTAGCCAAATCCCTTCCCTTGTCAACCCTAACCCTTCTCTATATAAACAACCCATAACCAAAGCTATCCGGGCCTGGACATATAATTCACACCCAAAACTCTCTCGAAATCTCTCTAGACTCTCTCTACACACCCAAGACTAAACAAAAGAGAAAACACTTCACACATACACAAGAAAGAAAACAAAGAAACCACCACAAGTCACCACCCTCCATAGTCGAATCCAAAACACCTACAACCACCCTCCATAGCCGAATCTAAAGCACCGAACTCACCCTTAGCCGAATCCTAAAACACGCCTAAACAACCTCCTAGTTTACCTTAAAATAGTAGCCAAAATCCTAAAAAAACAGTAACATAAAAACTGCATAGATAATCTTAAAAATAATCACATATAATTGCACTAAGAACCCACACAAACTTGGAATAGTTTATTGAAAGCGTTAAAACAGGTGGCCCGTGCAGTGAGCAGCAAGACAGAAGCCGAATAGGAGCAGAACGGAGTTCGAACCGTAAGCAAAACAGCGAAGCAGTGAGCTAGGACGTTGAACCAGTGGACCAGAAAGTTGCGGAGCTTTACCCCCTTTCAATTTCCGTGGAACGCGAGTCCGAGAGACGGCTTAAAAGGTTAGACCTGAGGGTATCTTTCACACTTATTCTCTTTTATTTTCTGGTCATTTATTTTGATTATATTTTCTATATTTGTGGTATCCGTTGTGTGTATGATGTATGTTGTGGGTATTGGATGAATGAGAGATGTGTCAACTCTCGCGGTATATCAGATGGAAACCCGGACATAAATTTCATAGCCGATTCCGAATGGACGGTAATATGATCTGTACTCGATCCACAACTCCACGTACCGCTTGGGTAAACGGCACCATCTTTCTTTTGTTGTGTTGCTTTTGTTTATTTAGTTTTCTTCACTTGAATTCAATATGTTGTTTAGTTATGCATGATTCAACCAAGCGCATGGGCTTAGTGAGTTAGTTCAAAGGTCCTCTTTTAGAGATCAAGAGCCCCAAAAGGCCACCTTTGTGACACTACTTCGCGCGCGGCCGGTTGATGTGTGTTCGGTTGGATGCGAGATACGTTCAATCGGGCATACTTAGTTTGATGTTATTGAGTTTATCTTTTATGTATGGTTCAATCAAGCGCATGGGCTTAGTAAGTGGAATGAAAGATCCCTTATGGGGAGGGTTAAAACCTGTTACCACGATGCTTTGCCGCGCCGGTTGATGTGTGTTCAGATTGGATGTCAGATATGTTCAATCGGGCACACTTGGTTGATATGATTGGTCTATTCTTGTATGTGTGATGTGACGCGCATGGGCTTAGTATGTTGGTCTAAAGGTCCTCTCTTTGAGAGATCAAGAGCCCCAAAAGGTCACCTTTATGGCAGTACTTCGCCGCGCCCTTTTATTTTGTGTTTATGTATTGCGTCCCATTTCATGCATCAGGTCTGTTCCCGTTCGAACACGTTTACGAACGCAACTCGAACGCGCATGTGTTTCTGCCTTATCATGTGTCAGGTCTCATTTCCGTTCGAACGCATTAACAAACGCCATACGAACGTGAGCATTCTGCCTCATATCCGTTCGAACGCGTTAACAAACGCCATACGAACATGAGCATTCTGTCTCATTTCCGTTCGAACGCGTTTATGAACGCTACTCGAACGTGAGCATTCTGTTTCATTTCCGTTCGAACGCGTTTACGAACGCTACTCGAACGTGAACATTCTGTTTCATTTCCGTTCGAACGCGTTTACGAACGCTACACGAACGCGAACACACTGAACTGAGTCTTTTTCATTAGATTTCATGCATAGTTTTCCTAGTAGCTATCTCCACATGTATAAATGCAATATGTTGATGTTATTACCATTCATATGCTTGTGTCATGATAACATTTGAGTATTATTTCTTGCGGTATATCGGATGGAAACCCAGACGTAAATTCCGTAGCCGATTCCGAATGGACGGTAGTGTGCGGTCTGTCTTGGGCTACAATTCCACGTACCACTTGGAAAAGTGCCCATATGTGTGCTTGTATGGTTAACATGTGTGCTTGTATGGTTAATATGTGTGCTTGTGTTTTCCTGAATGTGATATGCAAGTAAAGTTGTATGTTAGTTGCTATCTTGATTTATGTTAAGTATGCAAATTTAAATGTAAGATATATGCGAAATGCGTACATAAGTTTTATTTTACACATGAGAATTTAGAAGCATGATACTCTTGGAAATAAGTGTTACTTAAGCTTGATTAAATTATTACATAAATCCTTTCATTACAAGTGACATGAGTAAGAGACCATTCCGAACCCAACGGTTTGAGGTCTTCCCTTGCGAGGGGTGAGTGCGGCCTTAAATCTCATTTTCCCGGTTCACACCGGGTGGCGACTCCATTATTCTCCGGTTTAGTCCTCTGTTGGCTAATCCGTACTCCCAACTAGGCCTCGAGCCTAGGAACAGCATGCGTCGCCCAGGTCCTGTTGTCCACAGTCTGGCGACTCCACTGGGGATAGAGAATTGGCCCCGAAATATTGTCTTGTAATGTTTGGATTTATGTTTTAATTGGCCATGTCTATAGTGGATAAAATGAGGGTTTAATCAAAGGCATTTTGAGGTTAGGTAATGGTTTGGTGTCTTCCTCACTCACTACCTTTCTAGAAGGAAAAGCTGTGAAGGCACCTAGATAGCCATCTACTCGTAGCCTTTTGTGATGGACTAATTTGGAGGACTCGTTGTTTATTCTTGACACCAAGCGATAAGAGCCTAAGAGGCTTGGGTATTTAAGTGAGCCTCGCTCCACCTTCCCTCTGGGGAATCTACAACGGGAAATCCATTTGACAGTCCGTCACACATCATAGCTCATTGGCACGTACCTTAGTGTATAAAAAAGGGTGCGCTCACTTGGTCGCTCGAACCCTTGAGTGGGGAGACCTAGTTGTGGGTCATCCTTCGCCAGTGAGAGCCTTTGTCTATACTCTTGCTAACCCACCCATAGGCCAGTTTGTATGGTTAAAGTAACAATTATTTCCTTGAGTATGTGCTTGTGGACCATCCTCATTTGGATGCAGTTGGACTATTGTCAGAAATGCGGGCTTGCTGGGCCGTTTAAACTGGGGCAAGTTCGTACCGTATGACTATTAGGCCCAAAGCTTCTGAAATGTTGATGGGCCATTATGTAAAAATTGTTATATTACGTTTGCATTATCTTTCTTCTATGCTTGTGTTTGGGAACATCGTCGTTTGGATCCGTTTGGACCATTTTCCATGGGATATGGGCTTGTTGGGCCATTTAAACTGGGACAAGAACGTATCTCATGACTATTGGGCCAAATGCGTCTAAGTGTTGATGGGCCACTTTGTACTTGTGTTCGGAACATTACCATTTGGCTTTAGTTGGGCTCCTTGTCATAAGATGTGAACTCGTTGGGGCATTTAAACTGGGATGGGTTCCACTCCTGTGACAATTAGCCCGAAAAATTCTAAAATGGTAACGGGCCGATTTGTGTGAAAATTTTAATTGATTTAGTATATATATATGTTACATGCATCTCATGCACCCCATGCATACATACATCATGCTAACCCTTTGTGTTCTAAAAGCCATCATAGACTCCCGTTGGGTAGGGAAAAGGGAAGACTCACCAAAATACCGAGAACAGACATGAGTGAATCAGATACTGAGGTATCCCGGATAGATCAGTTGGAAAATGGTTTCGCTAAGATTACTGAATAGTTGCAAGCCTTGACTACTGCCATGACAAATATGGCTGCACCCCGTGCCGGGGGAGATTCTGAGAATGTAAGGCGTGAGGAGCCTCCGAATGGGTTAGGGGATGATGTCCCCACTTTTGATGATGACATGGCAGAATATGCAACAGCAAAGTGATTGGGTCTCAGGCAGAATTTCAGAAGCTTCGGGATCAGATTGAAACAGTTACCCACAAAATGAGGGGTAAAGAACGAGGATTTGCTAGATTATGAGGCGATGACCTTCGGAGAACAGCTGCCAGCTCAGTTTTAAAATGCCCGACATGGCCAAGTTTAATGGGAACGGAGACCCGAGGGTCCATCTGCAGCAATATGTCCTAGTCATGAGTTCAATGGGCCTATCACATCACAACACAGCGCCAAGTCCGAAAGATGTTTGGGATGTCACTCGAGGGGGCCCTGTGGTTTGGTATCATAGCCTTGAGAAGAAGGTTAAGGAAGATTGGAAGGAACTAGCTGATGCCTTTCTCTGAAGCAGTATGTTACAGACTTAGAGATTGACTTGTCACTCGTGATTTGGAGAACACTAAGCAGAAGCCGGAAGAAAGCTTCAAGGAGTATGTAGACCGCTGGAGATGCCAGCTTCTGAAATGCAGACTCGGCCCTCTGAGAAGGACCAGATTAAAATGATCATCAAGGGCACTAAGCCCTCGATCTATGGCAAGTTGAGGAGGATGACTTCAATGATTGCGGATTTCCGACAGTTGAGGGAAACTGTCATGGATATTGAGGAAGAAGAGGCTGAAAACAGAAGGTTTTATGGCGAATAGAAGAACTTTTGGGGGGCCTGCTGAGACCAAGCCCGCTACTGCCCGACTGCCGAGGATCGCTAACCGTCAAGAACCGGCATTTCTCTAACCTGGGGAGGCCGTTATCTAAGGTACTTGAGAAGTTGAAGGGACAAGGGCTCCTAAAACCCTTAGAGCCTAAACCACATCCAGATCCTATACCACCCAACCTTAACCTAAGCTTGTATTGTCACTTCCATCAGAGGAGAGTCCACGAAACTGACAGCTGCACCCGCCTTAGCATGAAATCCAAAACCTCATTGATGCTCACAAAATACCTGACCCAGAAAGAGAACAACCAACGCATACAGAAATCACCTACCCAACTACATGATCAACTCTGGCCTACCCGAAACCCTTGTCTTCCAAACTCTCAACCACTCAGCTTCATTCATAGGAATAAGGGATGACAACGGTGAGAACCGTAGGCCAAGAAAGAAAGCAATGTTGCGAATGATGAAATCATCCCTCATAGTTTATTGATCATACATTTTTAATATAGACATTGACTTGGTCTACATGTTCGAATCATTTTTCTTTAATGATAATAAAGATATTATTTCGCTGAATGTCTCCTACAATATGAGTATGTTTGAGGAAAACATTCAACCTTGGCACTATGAAATTCAGTGGTGTTTAGAACACGGGAATCTTCAGGAACAACAACAGTACAGTCATTCCAGAATGAATCAGTTTGGGGATGAGTCCCATGGCCGAGGCCCGCATCAGTATCAGCTTGGGGGCGAGGCCCACATCAGTTCAGTATCAGTTCTGCCGGGAATGGCATTATGTGGGGCGAGGCCCGCATCAGTATCAGCTTGGGGGCGAGGCCCACATCATTCAGTATCAGTTCTGCCGGGAATGGCATTATGTGGGGCGAGGCCCGTATCAGTATCAGTCTGGGGGGGCGAGGCCCATATCAGTATCAGTCTGGGGGGCGAGGCCCATATCAGTATCAGTCTTGGGGCGAGGCCCATATCAGTATCAGTCTGGGGGGCGAGGCCCATATCAGTATCAGTCTTGGGGCGAGGCCCACATCAGTTCAGCATCAGTCTTGGGGCGAGGCCCATATCAGTATCAGTTGGGGGCGAGGCCCACATTATTATTAGTAACGGTTCGGAAATGGACCATTAGCACATCTCGCCGAAAATGGCACTCCGAAAATGGAGCATGGTTCGAAATCGACCATCACCTCTCATCACTTGCCGAAAAGGGCACTCCGAAAATGGAGCATGGTCGAAAATGGACTACTTTCACATCTCGCCGAAGCGGTACGCTCGACAAAATGGAGCACAGTTTGGAAATGGACCAAGGAAGGCCTAACCCATCAGAATATATACATATACATGCATACATGCATACATATCACATACATGCAATGTTTGTTTCGTGTTCGCAGGTTTATAGCAGCAAAGACCATCTCATCAAGTAACGGTTCAAAAATGAGCCACAATCTACCCAACAGACGCCGGAAATGGCACTCCAAAATGGAGCACTCACAACAGACCCGGAAATGGTACTCCAAAATGGAGCACTCACAACAGACGCGCGAAATGGCACTCCAAAATGGAGCACTCACAACAGACGCCGGAAATGGCACTCCAAAATGGAGCACTCACAACAGACGCCGGAAATGGCACTCCAAAATGGAGCACTCACACAATAGAGGCCGAAAATGGCGTTCCAAAATGGAACACACACACAGCAGATGCCGAAAATGACGCTCCAAAATGGAGCACATACACGAAAGATGCCGAAAAGGGCGCTCTAAAAATAGAGCACGGTTTAGGAATGAACCAGGGGTCGCAGCACCTCACCACCAAATCAACTTAACTCGACACATGGTAAGTCAAGTGGCAGCTGGCGAGCCAGGTAAGAAGAAAATGCATTGCATAACTTTGATAGGATTGTCACTGTTGCACATTACACAAGTCCCATCAAAGTGGGGGCGACTGTAGGCACTGCATTTTTACACATAAGTCCCTATGATGAGTCTCATTTTGGAGACACTACCTTTTAAGTCACGGAGGTCACGGGAAACGGACATCGGAAGGGGAAATTCAGAATAAACAAGGTTCACTGTTTTCGTTGGTGCTACGTTCGTGTATACGTTCGAACGTCAAACAGATTACGGCGTTCGTGCTGCTTCGATGATGCGTTCGAACGGTGTCGGTAATTCTGGTTTTGCTGCTAGCCTCACATCCAGCCCATTTAGCCCCCCAAAGCCCATAAAACACATCCCAATTTAAATAAATAAATATAATTAAAACATTAACTAAATAAGATAATAATTAAATTAATTAAATAATTAATAAAACATATACCAAACATAAAATAAACATTACCAACTTAAACTAAAATCATGCCTAAATTAAACAAATCACATACTAAATCAAAATATAATCATGCCTAATTAAAATCAATCAACCAATTATATTCCCAATCTAATAAGATTATTCCAAAACTTAAAATATTTTATTCCTAATCCAAGCCAATCAAATATTCAACCTTCCCTATCTAGCCAAGATTTGTCCCCCCTCAATCTTTGACATCCCTTAACCAAACCAAATCAAATCCCTCTTCATTTAGCCAAATCCCTTCCCTTGTCAACCCTAACCCTTCTCTATATAAACAACCCATAACCAAAGCTATCCGGGCCTGGATATATAATTCACACCCAAAACTCCCTCGAAATCTCTCTAGACTCTCTCTACTACACACCCAAGACTAAACAAAAGAGAAAACATTGAACACATACACAAGAAAGAAAACAAAGAAACCACCACAAGTCACCACCCTCCATAGTCGAATCCAAAGCACCTACAACCACCCTCCATAGCCGAATCTAAAGCACCGAACTCACCCTTAGCCGAATCCTAAAACACGCCTAAACAACCTCCTAGTTTACCTTAAAACAGTAGCCCAAATCCTTAAAAAACAGTAACATAAAAACTGCATCGATAATCTTAAAAATAATCACATATAATTGCACTAAGAACCCACACAAACTTGGAATAGTTTATTGAAAGCGTTAAAAACATGTGCCCGTGCAGTGAGCAGCAAGACAGAAGCCGAATAGGAGCAGAACGGAGTTCGAACCGTAAGCAAAACAGCGAAGCAGTGAGCTAGGACGTGAAACCAGTGGACCAGAAAGTTGCGGAGCTTTTACCCCCTTTCGATTTCCGTGGAACGCGAGTCCGAGAGACGGCTTAAAAGGTTAGACCTGAGGGTATCTTTCACACTTATTCTCATTTTATTTTCTGGTCATTTTTTTGATTATATTTTCTGTATTTGTGGTATCCGTTGTGTGTATGATGTATGTTGTGGGTATTGGATGAATGAGAGATGTGTCAACTCTCGCGGTATATCGGATGGAAACCCGGACATAAATTTAATAGCCGATTCCGAATGGACGGTAATATGATCTGTACTCGGGCCACAACTCCACGTACCGCTTGGGTAAACGGCACCATCTTTCTTTTGTTGTGTTGCTTTTGTTTATTTAGTTTTCTTTACTTGAATTCAATATGTTGTTTAGTTATGCATGATTCAACCAAGCGCATGGGCTTAGTGAGTTAGTTCAAAGGTCCTCTTTGAGAGATCAAGAGCCCCAAAAGGCCACCTTTGTGACACTACTTCGCCGCGCCGGTTGATGTGTGTTCGGTTGGATGCGATATACGTTCATCGGGCATACTTAGTTTGATGTTATTGAGTTTATCATTTATGTATGGTTCAATCAAGCGCATGGGCTTAGTAAGTTGAATGAAAGATCCCTTATGGGGAGGGGTTAAAACCCGTTACCACGATGCTTTGCCGCGCCGTTGATGTGTGTTCAGATTGGATGTCAGATATGTTCAATCGGGCACACTTGGTTGATATGATTGGTTCTATTCTTGTATGTGTGATGTGACGCACATGGGCTTAGTATGTTGGTCTAAAGGTCCTCTCTTTGAGAGATCAAGATCCCCAAAAGGTCACCTTTATGGCAGTACTTCGCCGCGCCCTTTTATTTTGTGTTTATATATTGCGTCCCATTTCATGCATCAGGTCTGTTCCCGTTCGAACGCGTTTACGAACTCAACTCGAACGCGCATGTGTTTTTGCCTTATCATGTGTCAGGTCTCATTTCCGTTCGAACGCGTTAACAAACGCCATACGAACGTGAGCATTCTGCCTCATATCCGTTCGAACGCGTTAACAAACGCCATACAAACGTGAGCATTCTGTCTCATTTCCGTTCGAACGCGTTTACGAATGCTACTCGAACGTGAGCATTCTGTTTCATTTCCGTTCGAATGCGTTTACGAACGCTACTCGAACGTGAACATTCTGTTTCATTTCCGTTCGAATGCGTTTACGAACGCTACACGAACGCGAACACACTGAACTGAGTCTTTTTCATTAGATTTCATGCATAGTTTTCCTAGTAGCTATCTCCACATGTATAAATGCAAATATGTTGATGTATTACCATTCATATGCTTGTATCATGATAACATTTGAGTATTATTTCTTGCGGTATATCGGATGGAAACCCAGACGTAAATTCCGTAGCCGATTCCGAATGGACGGTAGTGCGGTCTGTACTTGGGCTACAATTCCACGTACCACTTGGAAAAGTGCCCATATGTGTGCTTGTATGGTTAACATGTGTGCTTGTATGGTTAATATGTGTGCTTGTGTTTTCCTGAATGTGATATGCAAGTAAAGTTGTATGTTAGTTGCTATCTTGATATATGTTAAGTATGCAAATTTAAATGTAAGATATATGCGAAATGCGTACATAAGTTTTATTTTACATATGAGAATTTAGAAGCATGATACTCTTGGAAATAAGTGTTACTTAAGCTTGATTAAATTATTACATAAATCCTTTCATTACAAGTGACATGAGTAAGGGACCATTCCGAACCCAACGGTTTGAGGTCTTCCCTTGCGAGGGGTGAGTGCGGCCTTAAATCTCATTTTCCCGGTTCACACCGGGTGGTGACTCCATTATTCTCCGGTTTAGTCCTCTGTTGGCTAATCCGTACTCCCAACTAGGCCGCGAGCCTAGGAACAGCATGCGTCGCCCAAGTCCTGTTGTCCACACCCGGTAATCCAATTACAAATGATAAAAGAGCAATTTCCTTTGTCATATAGTTAATTTGTACAACAACATCATGTTTTGTAAGAATAGTGATGCTATGGGTCATAATTTTCCAACAATCTCCCACTTGGCCTATAGCCAATCACTCAAGTGTCTTACACTTGAACTATGTACGGTTCGCTCAAACTTTTGCTGAGGAACTGCTTTCGTCAGCGGATTTGCAAAGTTATCATCTGATGTGATTTATTCGATCATCATATCGTCACGATGTATGATCCGAACGAATCAGATGAATAGTTGAAGTATATACTTGGATCGTTGATGAGACCATTAATTCTTTAGCCTATGCTGTAGCCTAGCTCAGCTGCTAATAGAACTACTCCTAATCCAATTAGGATTATTAAGATCCAAATGGCTTCTATTGCTGCCTCAGCTGTAGCAATATTCTGCTTTTGTTGTTTATTCGGCAACAGTATCTTGCTTGGAAGATTTCCAGCTCACTATTCCTTTATTCAAACTATGTAGTACCTTTATTACGACTTATAGTCATTTTTGTCGGTTTAGGAAACTTGCAATGGTGAACCCAGTCACTTTAAGTTCTCCTCCTCCATAACTTAAGAAAGCATCCTTAGTTCATCTAAGATACTTAAGGATGTTCTTAACACCAATCCAGTGACTATCACTTGGATTGGCCTGATTGTGACTCCATATGCTCAAAGCATATGAGACATTAGGTCGCTTATATTTCTTTCAATGTATGAGTTCTCGGAGAGTGTCAACAACTTTTAGATCTATCCCAGTAGATCCTTATTCCTAGAATAAAGGTTGTTTCTCCCAAGTATTCTACGAAGAATTTTCATGAAAGCCAAGCTTTCACCGATTGTATAGGAATATCATTTCCAAGAAGTGATATATCATCATTATGCAGGACAATCATTGTGAGTGCGCTCCCACTAACCTCCTTATATACACAAGAATAATATTCATTTTGAATTAAATCATACACCATTATGATTACATCAAAACGATATAGTTCCAAGAACGTAATGCTGGCTTCAATCCATAAATGGATCGAATAACTTGCAAACCTTGTTTGCTTGTTTTGGTACGATAAAACCGTCAGGATGTTGTAAACATCCTCCAAAAGGTTTCCATTTAAGGAAAACGATTTTGACGTTCAGCTGCCATATTTCATAAATGAAACATGCAGCATTAGCAAGCATTATCCAAATGGATTTAATCATGGCAACGGATAAAAGGTTTTATCGTAATCGACACAATGTTGATAACGATACCTTTTTCCCTACAAGTCTAGCTTTATACGTTGGTATGTTGCCATCCATGTATGTCTTCCTTGAAGACTCATACAGAACCAATAGGCACAATGCCTTCCGATACATCAACTAGTGTCCAAACTTGGTTGGTATACATGGAATCCATTTCGGACATCATAGCACTTTGCCATAATAGGTAGTCGATACCTTGTATCACTTCCTCATACGTAGTCGGTTCATATTCCTCAATAAGATTGACATCTTTACGAGGTGTATCAGAAACCAATACCTCCCAGGTTGTTTTCTGACTCTCTCCGACTTACGCGGTTCTTGTGTATTCGAAGATTGTGGTACAGTTTCATCCCTGATGAACTGTTTGTGTTCCATTAAAGAATCGGTGCCTGGAATAGTATTACTCTGATTTTCATCGAGTTGTACTTTCCTCCCACTTACCACTGCATATAGGTATTCCTCCTAGGAAAACCGCATGGAGAGCAACAATTACATTGTTCTCTTGTGAGTTGTATAAGTACTATACTTTGGTTACCCTAGGATAACCTACAATTAGGCACTTATCCGATTTTGGATTCTAGTTTGGTATCATCCAAACATAGGCCCAGCATTCCCAAATCATCAGGAATGAGAAAACCATGTTTCATTCATGTTCATATCTAATATGAAGTCTGTCAAAAAGATTTTTATGGATCCTTATTCAAAATAAGTATTACACTGTTAAATGCATATCCTAGAAGGAAATGGTAGCTCAGAGCGACTCATGATTAACCTTATCATGTCCAAAAAAATTTGGTTTCTCCGTTCGGACACACCGCTCAATTGAGATGTTCCGGGAGGAGTCCACATTGAAAGAATACTATACTCTTTCAAATATTCAAGAAACTTATTGCTTAAGTATTTTCCACCATGGTCTAACCGTGACGGTTTAATAATTTAGCCGATCTGTCTGTCTACTTCGTGTCGAAACTTTTTGAATTTATCAAAAGTTTCTGATTCGTGTTTCAAAAGAAACGCATAACCAAAACGTGATGCCACATCCGTAAAGGTTACAAAATATTCATATCCACCTCTAGCCTAGCTAGATATGGGCCCACTTACGTCACTATGAATGAGGGCTAACAGATCGGTGGCACTTGCAATTTTACTAAGTAAAAGGTGTTTTAGGCATTTTCCCCAATAAACTAGATTCGTAGACATCATTTGAATTAGAATCAAATCCATCCTAGTATCCACTATTCGAAAGTGTGGATATACGAGTCTTGTTTAGTGAGTCCCAGACAACTCCGCCACAAATAAGTCTCATCTGATTAAATCAGTTTGAGCTATTTGTTTGTCATGTCATACGTTTGAGATTCATTTATATTCAAAATATAAATACTGTTATTCACATCTAATGTGTTTATCTCAATATCATATTTATAAAATAAAACATTTTACTGTTCTAGAATATAAAGGTATATCCGCAACGAATTATACTCTGATATAGAGATAACGTTTCTAGTCAAACTAGTTACATTATAACAGTTTCCTAATTTAAGTACATACCCGAAGGGTAGTTCCTAAACTTAGGTTTCTATGGTTAAAACAGCGACTCTCGTCCCGTTTTCGACTCGTAGGTAAATCTCAACTGAAGTCAGTATCCTGCTAATCAGCAGATTCTGCACATCAGTACATATTTATGTACCACATCCGGTATCTAAAATATAATTTTAAAACTAGTAGTGAACATGTTTATGAAAAACATACTTGAAGTTGGAGCCTTGCTCCACCTTCACTTCCTTCATGTCTGCCTTGTCCATACGGTAGTCACGCTTCAGTGACCCCGTTTGCCACAGTTTAGGCAGACATCTTGGGATGTGTCCATTGTCTTTCTAGAAGACTGTGATGATTTTGCCTTTTCCCCTTTTAGAAGCTCTGGCTTTGCCTCCTTGAGCATAGCCATCAACTCTCCAAGAGTTTACTCTTGGTTCATAATGAACCTGGCCCAGCTTTCGGGTAGAGACTATAAGATCAAATCTTTAGTAGTCTCGTCCACGTAGGTAATGCCCAGCTAACCTAGCTGATCGATGTCATCAATCATCTGTGACACCTAGTGCTCCACAGATGTACCCTCTGACATACACGAGCTCAAGAGCTTCTTATGCAATTTGTACTTCTAAGATTTAAGAATAAATCTATGAAGATCCTTTAATTTCAACATCATGGTACAATGATCTAATCCTTAATTTTGACAACGAAATTAAAGTGTCATTGCATCTAGCATAATGGATTGAGCACTTAAGTTATCATTACATGAATCTTCCAAAGATCATGTTCTACTTATTTTCTCAACTCCGGGCTTAGGCCTAAGAGGTTGCTCTATCAAATAGAGTAACTTCTTTGTTCCCAGGACTATCCTGAGGTTTTATTCCCAATTTGAAAATTAAAGTGTTTAAAGACATTTTTACCCAGGTTATGTTTTAAACGTTAATCTTTCAGTTATCTTGATTGCTATAGTCCAACTATCCAATCAACGATTTCAGGTACTATTGAATATAATGATTACTATAGTCTAACTATATAATCAACTATAATTTGATTAGTTAAATTCAAATATATTGATTACTATAATCCAATTATATAATCAACTATAATTTGAAGTAGTTTGAATATAGTCAAACTGTTTAATTAAAACAACGATTAAATATTAGTCCAACTAATATATATTAATAATGACGAAAAATTTGAAATGAGCGGTATTGGCAAGTATCTAAACAAATTTGCAAATTTAATACTTGCCTCCCACTATTTTTCGGCGAGCCTCTAACCCTCTGTTGAGTACTCGGGAAACCTTGTTTCCTAGTGGGCTAGGATCCCGTTAAATAACACACAACCTTGACTTTGGCCAACAAGCTGTATGATATTTGACTAGGTAGATCTCTAAGATCAATTGGATCTCATCCAATTCCTAGATCCAATAGGTGGACATCCAAGTCCGAAACATATATCTAATATATGCCAATATATCCAATATATTGCCTAACATTTTTCCTCTGAATCAATTAGCCTTGGCTTTGGCACAACAAACTTAATGATTCCAGTTAAGCGGGACCCATTGACTATGGAAAGCTTCGTAATCGATGTCGATGGAAAAGAGTGATCTTGACTTTGGCCAACAAATCACAACTTGGACAAGACATGCGATATGGAAAAAAGCCTTCATGATTCAAACACATCCGCGATGGACAAAGGCCTTGACTTTGGCCAACAAACCAGTGCCAATCTTGGATCTTGAGAATGAATCATTCAATGGAAGGAAAAACACTTAATATGGTTGAGGGTTTTTCGCGTAATTGGCAACCAATTAATTATCTTTGATTAGGTCTCATCATACACCCTTAAACATGCATTCTAAAAGCATAATAAGGTGCGATAATAAATTAATAATGATATGCAGATGGATATTTAAAACAACTTGTTCCTAGAACAAATCTCTCCATTTCCTCTCTCCCGCTAGCACAAATCTTACTTCTACCCAATTACATAACACTTCTAAAGAAACCTCATTTACATTGAGGGGAATATGTGAGAAGATAAATACAAAGAGTCAAGAGGTAATAGGCTGGACACACAAGTCCAATTTAATAAATTCTAAATTTATTACAACAATTTCCAAAATTGCCCTCACCCATCTAATATCCATCCGATATACATTATTCATACATCACATCCATGTATTCACACAAAGCACGTTATCAATCAATCTAATCCAATTAATTAATCTGAAATTAATGACCATCCAATGTTCAAACAACGATTTGACTTGCGCGAGTCAAACTCGTTTTAAGAATAAGTACTCAAAGTACGAATTCTTGAATTATATCAACTACAACATTAAATCCAATTTAATTTGTATTCAATACTAATTCTTTATTTAATTCCAAATTAAATCATTACACTTTTTAATGAGCCTTTGCGACTTAGATTCTAAATCTAATCTTAACGGTCTCAAAGCCCAATTAACATCCAATGTCAATTTAATTAAAGTCCAATGGGCTTTCAATTAATTCTTAAGGCATGGACTTTGGTCAATATGGGTCAAACCCAAATATCAAAGCCCAATAAAGGAATCACCCTTATTTGCCAAAAATCAATTTAGGCCCATTAGGCCCAATTAAAATTTTAAAGGTCCATTTTATTATATTTGGACTTTATGGAAATGGTTTTAGGCCCAATTGGATCCAACCAATTAACCTAAACCAAACTTGGCCCAACCAAGCCCATTAAGCCCAAATACACTTTATTAGCCCAATTCCAAATTTAGCCCAACTAATTAAATTATAAAATCCAAATTTCACAATTTAATTAACTAAAGTGTATAGCAATAATTAATTAGTCAAATTAACATTTCTAAAATATCAATTTACTTAATTAATCATGCTAATCATCATCAACACATGTCAAACATTATTGAATCAAAAAATCAATTCATTTCATGCTATAATGGTCACGGCAATTTGGGGATTTTTTTTCCGATTTCGATTTCAATCCAATTAAATCCTAAATAAACATTTCCCAAGTCTTTCAACTAATCCAATGATCAAAAGACAAAAATTACCATGACATTAGGGCTTCTCAACTTTCGGCCAAGCCTACTAGTTTGGGGAAAATTAATCCAATTCAATTTTCATCAAATTGATCATGCATAACACTATGTTATCATCATTCAAGCATACTCAATCAAACAATTTCATCAAAACATGCTCAAATCAATTTTACCCAAATTTTACCCTAAATCCAATTTCATGCTTAATCAAGGCTCTTGATACCATTTTTGGGTTTTCTAGGTTATCCCAAGATCAATTAAGCATATGAAACATGCGAATAAACAAAGTAAAGTTGCGGAATACTCACTTTGATCGGCTTTTGGATGCGACGAAACACAAAAATCCTCCTTGAAGCTCTCGGCCAAGGTCCTTCTTTGCGCCATGGAATTCGGCCAAGCTCCATTTATAGATCTCCAAGCTCCAAGCTTTGTAATGGATTCCATGCTCATGAATGGGTTTCCTTATCACATTTGTGTGACCCCTTGGATGTGCTAGCATCAATGAAAAATTTGCCACAAATCTTTCCTTTGCATCTTGTAACTCTCGGCATTGAGAGAAATTTTGAGAGAAGAAAAATGGCCTTGGCCGAATGTTGAGGGAGAGAGAGGGAGAAGATGAAGTTGTGTTATGTGTATTTAGATTTCAAAATCTAATACCAAAATCCAACTTTCAAAAAATGGTACAAGCATTAAAGCTTTCAACCACCCCCATCAATCACAAAAAGTGACAAGCATCACATCACTCAAAGTGATGTGACTTCCATCACAAGAATGACTAATGATATGATACGTGATGTGACTTATCGGCCCCACTTGATTGGAAATGCGAGTGGTCCCGCAAACACTCCCGGGCTCGGGTTCGCTAATTCTGAATTAACGAATTTTCCGTTGCGACGTAATTAAATCAAATTTAATTAAATAATTATGCCTAGCAAAATTACTATTCACGTCGCTAACGAATTAATTCTAAATTAACTCGTTCGCCCGAATTAAAATCCAATTTTAATTCCGCGTCGAAATCTAATTTCGTATAATATATCGAATATATTATTTTATCGATTAATTCCAAATTAATCATTCTCTCTCTTTAAAAATATTTTTATCCCAGATAAAATATCTCCGTAATTAATCATAGATTAATTTTCTCTCTCTAATAATTAATCCCAGATTAATTATGTGCGAGTCATACGTCATCGGTGAATCTTCAGGAAGCCCCCATGAGATCCCGGAATGTTGGCAGTAAATCTGGTCGTCGGCCTATCCGAACACGTACGTACCTAGTACTATTTTTACAGTTTACAAGAATGGGTTGCTTCTAGAAAGCACCGTGCCTACCCAATCTCCATAAATATTCTTAAGGATTATGTAATCTATATCAGGCGTAGTATACGTAGTATTGCATAGTGCGATCCAGTATCGGATGTCACGTGCTAGACCTTGGGCTGGAATTGTGTCTGCCCCGTACGAAGCACATATCGGATCTTTGGTAACTAGTCTCTATAATCGGATAAACATGACCTAGTCATATTATCCCGATAGCTACAGCATATAAGAGCACCAGTTTCGTATCCTACGTGACCATCATCTCCACTATGACTAGAGTGATACTTCCATTTTGACATCACACCCAATACACTACAATTCTCAATATTCCCAGAAGAGGCGTACACGGAACCTGTTAAAGCCCTGGACGACCAAAACCAAAGCATATTGATTGTCGCAAGTATTAGCGGTGCAAGTCTCAAGTTAAGACCAAATACACCTACCCTGATTCGGACTTCCATAGACACATAGTCATACTACCAATGGAATTCTGAGGGGTCTATCCAGAGCGACGTTGTTTCCGAACCATCGGTAAACACAAACTCCTATTACACTTGTATAAGTATCCAATACTTAAATATATGAGAACTATGCCGTTATGCTCCCATAACACGCACAAGTGAAATACTAGTCTATTCCGTATTATCGATGTCCAATCTCGATAATACTCCGACTAGGGATGTTTTTTAATGATTAAACCTTCATGGATTGATACTGTCTCATATCTTATCAATCCAGAACTAATCATATGGACTCTAATCATTTATATATCCCGGTAATCCAATTACAAATGATAAAAGAGCAATTTCCTTTGTCACATAGTTAATTTGTACAACAACACCATGTTCTGTACAAATAGTGATGCTATGGGTCATAATTGTCCAACATTAGTCTCCTTAGCCCTTTTTACGCTATACTTTAGTAAATCTGTCTCAATTGACCTTAAGCCTCATCTTCTTGGCCCTTTTTATCTTTCATCCAATCCATATTAATAGAACTTTGGTCTAATACTAGCATCCAAAGGCTCGCTGCTATGCCTTCCATAATCTATTTTGTTGATACCTTTCTTTTCTTTTTCTACATGGAAAAATTTGTTGCTATAGGTTCTTAGTTACACCTAACACTGTCACTCATATATACTTGTCCTTGCTTGGCTAATACAGCTTTTTTACATCGTTCCATCCTGGAAACTCCTCCTTTAAATCTTTTTCTTAGAGTTCTTTTCGTCTACTTTGCTGCTTTGTTTTATACTTGAAAATTATGGGGATCGATATCCTTATTTCCTTATTTGAGAGGTATTATCTTTCAAATGTCTATTATTTTACTTTATTGGATACTTCACTATACCATGAATTCACTTTTTTCTGAGAGTGTCTTCTGAACGAACATCGAAGTTCATCTTTATCTACTGTTATCCATCGAGGGTTGGGAGGGTGGGGTTGGTCCTGAAGTCTTTTCAATCGTGGTGATCTCACTAGTTACGCTTGTTGTAGTTGCATATACTGCTCTTTTATACTCCCAAGATTCCCTTATTACATATCTGATACTGGGCTCGCAGGCTAAGGTACTACTGCTAGGAACTATCTGAATTATTGATGAGTGATAAATCTATCACTATTTCCCACTCATTTAACCTAATATTTTGTATAGTTTCTTGAGCTTTGTGAATATTTTGAAGTGTTTTGTGTTATTTTGTAGATAAATAAAATTTCAGGACATTCTGGAGGTGATTTGGAGCAAAACAGTGAAAATTAGGAAAATGGGCATTTTGGTAATTTGTCCGCGTCGCGACGCCTAAAGTACGCCGGCCATGCTAATGTGCGCCGGTCAACGGTCAGAATCTGAGAAAATTTTGACTTTGCTAACGTGCGCCGTGACACGTGTCATCATCACAGAAGATCTGCTAAAATGCGCCGTGTGCCACGTGTCGAAATCTCATTGGACCAAAGCAAGCGCATGCCACATGTCGAGATTTCATTGGACCGAATCACCGGCGAATCACATGCTGCCACGTGTTAATCTCTCATTGGACAAATCCTAAATGCGTGCCACGTGTCAGATCCGAAAGCTCAGCCAATCACCGTTTGCCACATGTCGTCTTCTCATTGCACCACTTTTACCGCGTGACACGTGTCATCACCAGATTCTGCCGACAGAACACGCGTGGTCAACCCGCGTGGACCAAAGTCAACAGATCCAGCGTCGCGACGCTGAAGCCCTTGGCGTCGCGACGCTGGACGCAAAAAAATTATCTATAAATTGAGCTCGAGATTTCAGTTTTAGTTGCACCATTCTCTCTCATTTATTTGATGTAAATAAGGAGTTTCTCTCTCTAATTTCTTTTAATTTAAGTTTTGTAATTAATTTTTAATTACATTCTGTAATAAGTAATTACTTTTTGTAATAGTAATATTAATTTATCTTGTTTTTACTGTTTCAGTTTTACTATTCAACCATGATGAGGTAACTTCTCATTGCTAAGGTGAAAGGTAATTCTTTTACTGTTACTATTTAGATTAATCTCCCTTAAATATAATATATTTACTATTTAAAATTTGACTTATAAGGATACCGCCATATTGGTCGGTTGGCTATTAATTTAAATTGGTTTAAACCTGACTAATCAAGGATACCGCCTATATGGCTGGTTGATAATTAAATTTTCTTACCGCCTATATGGCAGGTTCATGGAAAAATCATACCGCCTTTTTGGCTGGTCGGACTTAATTTGAATTAATCAGGTTACCGCCTATATGGCTGGTTGGTAATATTATCACAAGTTTATATATTATTTTATGGGAGATATCTAAAATTGTAAATAGTAAAAGTAATTCATTTTACCTTATCATTTTATTTTATTGCTATTTACTTTTCAGTATTTACTTTACCACATTTACTATTTCGCATTTTTACTTTATGGCTTTTACTTTTAAGTTTTTACTAGCCCTAGCCATGTGTCATAACTAAGTTAGTTATCTAGGGTTGTGATGAATTTCAATATCACCGGTTTATAAGGGTTAGATTATAGTTTGGGTAATATAAAGATTTATTTATTGAGTCTTAATCTTAATGCTTTTTATTAACTGGCCATTAATAAAATTGATTAGGTAAACTTAAAATGAACTAGACATATGGATTTTAAGTTTGAGACCTTAGACTCAATAGCCCACGATCTTCCTTGAGGATAGATAACCCTTTAATAGATTTCCTTACAGGATAGACATATACCTGTCGGGCGGGGCTAGCCATAATTGGAACTTAAACTTAATGAATACAGATAATTTGGTTGACATAGACATTTGGTTCAATTGGGTTAAACTGGGTATTTGTGTCTGACCATCGACAGAGGCTTTCACATAATTTAGTGTTCCAGGTTAATAAATCAATATATTACCCAGCTATAGGATAACCACTTCATCTTTAAATATATTGAAAAGATTCACAACCCTAGATAGTTTTTAATATTGAATTTTCTTAAACTTACTTTCGAACAATTTTATTTACTTTTCTTTAAATTTAGAATCGTCGCCATTTCAAATCAATCAAACAACCTGTTAGATACTAGTAATCATTTGACCTCATAAAATTAATAGCTTAGGTATTAAGTCCTCGTGGGATTGATACTTTTTATACTACTTGTACGATACGTGCACTTGCATTATATTGTTGTGTTTACGCCGATCAAGTTTTTGGCGCCGTTTCCGGGGACTTATTTATCTTTCACTATTAGTTTTAAAGTTAGATACCGTTACTTGTATCTAATTTTCTTTTTACTTATTGTTTTTATTTTCTTGTGT
>SKCR01022545.1:0-34900 GCA_019454045.1 Zanthoxylum bungeanum
AGAAAATCAACACAGTATTACTCCGATTCATCGAGAGTTTACTATCCTCCCACTTACCACTGCATATCGGTATTCCTCTTAGGAAAAACGCATGGTGAGCAACAATTACATTGTTCTCATGTGAGATGTATAAGTACTATACTTTGGTTTCCTTAGGACAACCTACAATTAGGCACTTATCCAATTTGGGTTGTAGTTTGGTATCATCCAAACATATGCCTAGCATTCCCAAATCATCAGGAGTGAGAAAGCCCAGCTTCTTTCCTGTTCATATCTAATATGAAATCTGTCATATTTCACTGTTAAATGCTTATCCCTTTGAAGGAAAATGGTAGCTCAGAGCGACTCATGATTAACCTTATCATGTCTAACAAAATTTGGTTTCTCCGTTCGGACACATCGTCAAACTGATGTGTTCCGGGAGGAGTCCTCATTGAAAGAATACTATACTCTTTCAAGTATATGAGAAACTTATTGCTTAAGTATTTTCATCATGGTCAAACCGTGATGTTTTAATACTTTAGCCGATCTATTCGTCTATTTCGTGTCGAAACTCTAAAAGTTTCTGATTTGTGTTCTTCAAAAGAAACACAACCATAACGCGATGCCACATCCGTAAAGGTCACGAAATATTCATATCCACCTCTAGCCTAGCTAGACATGGGCCCACTTATGTCACTA
Source organism: Zanthoxylum bungeanum (assembly GCA_019454045.1). Classification (NCBI taxonomy): domain Eukaryota; kingdom Viridiplantae; phylum Streptophyta; class Magnoliopsida; order Sapindales; family Rutaceae; genus Zanthoxylum; species Zanthoxylum bungeanum. Next base: position 682 of record SKCR01022545.1, read on the forward strand.
TGAACAAGGGCTAATAGATCGGTGGCACTTACACTTTTACTAAGTAAAAGGTATTTTAGGTACTTTACCTAATGAACTAGATTCGTAGACATCATTTGAATGGAATCAAATCCGTCCTAGTATCCACACTTCAAAAGTGTGGATATACGAGTCTTGTTTAATGTGTCCCAGTCAACACTGCCATAAATAAGTCTTATCTGATCAAATCAGTTTGAGCTATTTGTTCGTCATATTATATGTTTGAGATTTATTTATATTCAAAATATAATACTGTTATTCACATATAATGTGTTTATTCTCAATATCATCTTTATAAAATAAAACACTTTAGTGTTCTAGAATATAAAGGTATACTCTCAACGAGTCATACTCGATATAGAGATAATTTTTCTAGTCAAACTAGTTACATTATAACAGTTTCCTAATTTAAGTACACACCTAAATGGTAGTTCCTAAACTTAGGTATCTGCGGTTGAAACAGCGACTTTCGTCTCATTTCCTATTTGCAGATTAATCTCAATTGAAGTCAGTATCCTGCTCATAGCAGTTGCTGCACATCAATGCATATTTTATGTACCACTTTTAGTATCTAAAATCCATTTTAATACTATTAGTGAACATGTTTATGACAAACATTTTTGAAGTCAGAGCCTTGCCCGTCTTCAATTCCTTCATGTCTGCTTTGTCCATACGGCAGTCATGCTTCAATGACCCCGTTTGCCACAATTTAGGCAACATCTTGGGATATGTCCTTTATCTTCCTAGAAGATTATAATGATTTTGCCTTTGCCCTTTTTCATATTCCAGGAGTCTTTGGCCAAGCTTTGGCCTTCTAGAATATCGAAGTAGGGTGCGCCTTGCGCTTCTTGCCTTATTGCAAACTTTGACTTTGGTCTCCTTGAGAATAGTCATTAACTCTCCAAGAGTTGTTTATTACAATTTAATATTTCTAAGATCTAAGAATAGATCTATGAAGATCCTTCAATTTCTTCATCATACTTTAGGATCTAATCCTTAGTTCTGATTAGGAAATTAAGGAGTCATTATGGCAAGCATATGGATTAAGCACTAAAGTTATCATCACATGAATCTTCCAAAGATCATGCTCTACTATTTACTTAACTCATGGCTTAGGCCTAAGATGTTATTTTATCAAATAAAGTAACTTCTTAGTTTCAGGACTATCCTGAAATTTATTCCCAATTTGAAAATTAAAGTCGTCTAAACACATTTTCCCTAGGATAATGTTTTAAACACTAATCTTTCAATTTAATCTTGATTCTAATAGTCCAACTATTTAATTAACGATTTCAGGTACAATCTAATGTAATGATTACTATAGTCTAACTATATAACTTATTACAATTTTATTGGTTAAAATCAAATATATATTGATTACTATAATCCAATTATATAATCATTATAAATGATCGGTAAAATCCAAATATATTGATTACTATAATCCAATTATATAATCAACTATAATTGAAAGGTAAAATTCAAATATATATTGATTACTATAATCCAATTATATAATCAACTATAAATGAAGTAGTTTGAATACAGTCTAACTGTTAAATTAAAACAACTATTAAATATTAGTCCAACTAACATTTAATTTATTTGACGAATGGTATTTGATTGAGCGCGTATGGCAAGTATCTAAACGAATATTGCAAATTTAATTCTTGCCTCCCACTATTTTTCTGCGAGCCTCTAACCCTCTGTCGAGTACTCGGGAACCTTTTTCCTAGTGAGCTAGGATCCCGTTAAATACACACAACCTTGACTTTGGCCAACAAGCTGTATGATATTTAACTAGGTAGATCTCAAAGATCAATTGGATCCCATCCAATTCTTAGATCCAGTAGGTGGACATCCAAGTCCGAAACATATATTTTATATATGCCAATATATCGAATATATTACCTAACCTTTTTCCTCTGAATCAACTAAGCCTTGGCTTTGGCACAACAAACTTAATGATCCCAGTTAAGCGGAACCCATTGACATGGAAAGCTTCGTAATCAATGTCGATGGATAAGAAGTGATCTTGACTTTGGCCAACAAATCACAACTTGGACAAGACACCGATATGGAACAAAACTCTCATGATTCAAACACATCCGCAATTGACAAAGGTCTTGACTTTGGCCAACAAACCAATGCCAACTTTGGATCTTGAGTAAGAATCACTCAACGGAAGGAAAAACGCTTAATATGATTTGAGGGTTTTTCGCATGCAAATTGGCAACCAATTTATTATCTTTGTTAAGGTCTCATCATCATACACCCTTAAACATGCATTTTAAATACATAATAAAGCGCGTATAAAAATAAATAAATTAATAATGATATGCGGATGGATATGTCACAAATTGTTCCTAGAACAAATCACTCCTTTCCTCTCCCCGGCTAGAACTATTCCAACTTCTACCCAATTACATAATACAATAAAGACCTCATTTACATTGAGGGGAATCGGTGATAAGAGAAATACAATGAGAGAGGAGATAAAAGGCTGGACACGTAGGTCCAATTTAATAAATTCTAAACTTATTACAACAATTTCCAAAACTGCCCTTGCCCTTCTAATATCCATCCGATATACATTATTCATAACAACACATTCATGTATTCATACAAATCATGTTATTCAATCAATCTAATCCAATTAATTAATCTTTGAATTAATGACCATATAATGTTCATACAACGATTTGATTTGCGTGAGTCAAACTCGTTTAAGAATAAATACTCAAAGTAAGTATTCTTGAATTATATTGAACTACAACTTTAAATCCAATTTATTTTTATTCAATACTAATTCCAAATTAAATATATACACTTACTTATAAGCCTTAAAGACTTGGATTCCAAATCCAATCTTAATGGGTCTCAAAGGCCCAATAACATCCAATGTCATTTCAATTAAAGTCCAATGGGCTTTTAATTGATTCTTAAGGCATGGGCTTTGGCCATAATGGATCAAACCCAAAATGCCAAGGCCCAATAGGAATCACCCTATTGCCAACAAATCAATTTAGGCCCATTAGGCCCAATTAAATTCTTTAAAGGGCAAGTGATGTATTTGGACCTTATGGAATTGGTTTTGGGCCCAATTGGATCCAATCCAAAAGTCCAAACCCAAACTTAGTCAAAACAAGCCCATTAAGCCCAAATGCACACTTTTAGCCCAATTCTTAATTAAAGGCTTATTAACATAATTATAATATTCCAAATATCACAATTACTTTAATTAAAGTGTATTAGCCATGATTAATTAATTAAACTCAATATTTCCAAAATACCAATTAACTTAATTAATCATGCTTAATTCAATAATTCATGCTCAACACAAATTGAAGCCAAAATACATCATTTCATGCTCAACACAAATTGAATCCTAAAATCATCATTTCATGCTCAACATGCTCTTTGATTTAACATAAACATTATTCACTTTGATTCTAATCTAATCAAACCAACAATCAACATTTAAACATGCATTTAAACACATTATTTCATGTTACAAAAAATCAAAAACAGTGCAGTCCACTGTACAGTTAAATTCGGCCAAGCTAATAAAAAAATAATTTTTGATTCATTTGATTTGTTTCAAATCTAATCATGCATAACTCTAAGTTATCATATTCTAAGCATGCTCAAAGCATCAATTTGAAAAAATCATGCTCAAAACATAAAAGCCCCAAATTTTAGTCTCATGAACCCTAAAATTTTCATGCTTAAAATTGGCTCTGATACCATTGTTAGTGTTCCTAGAACATGCCAAGGATCTAATAAGCATGAAAACATGTTCATAAATTCAAATAAGTTACGAAATTACTTACATTAAATGGATTTGAGCTTTTAAAATTTGTTTTTTGAGAAGAAGATCCAAGATCCAAGATGATTCCTTTGAGATTCCAAGCTTTGAGTTGAAGATCTCCAAGATCCTTCATTTGTTGATTCCAAGCTTTTGAAGTTGTTTCCCTATCACCTTAGTTGATTTCTCCAAGTGCTAGCTAACTTGATTTTGCCACAAAATCAAGGAGAAAGGAGACATCATGCTCACGCCCATTTGATAGGTTTTAGGGTTTCTATTTTGTTCCAAATGTGTTGCATACACAAGTGAAGAGAGAGAGAAAAGAGTTTTAGGTAAAACCAATTTACCCTTTTACCTAAACAAGGTAGTTGGGTAAATGGTTTCACCAAAACCATTCCAAGGTAGTTGGATGGTGGGTGGCTTGGCATAAATGCCAACTACCCTCCCAACTACCACATTAAAGTGGGCCCCACATTTGAATTCAAAATTCAAATGTCTCTACGAACATTTGCCGCGGCTCGGTTCTATTTAATCCAATTAAACGAACTTTCGTCGCTAAATAATTAAATCTAATTTAATTAGATAACGATACCTCGTAAATATATTACGAACGTCGTTTACGAATTAATTCTAAATTAATTCGTTCGTTCGTATTAAAGTCCGACTTTAATTTCGTAATGAAATCCAATTCATAATAATATATCTGATATATTAATTTTAGCCCAAACGAATAAATTAAATAGAAAAATCAAATTTAACTATTAAATTTATTCTACCGATTAATTCTAAATTAATCGCGTTCTCTCTCTTCCGAACACATTTAATCCCAGATTAAATAATACCTCAATTAATCCCAGATTAATTTTCTCCATCTTAATTAATCCCAGATTAATTATCTCTCTTAATTAATCCCAAATTAATTCTAATTTAAATCAACTGTCATCGGTGAATCTTTGGGAAGCGACCCAAGAGATCCCTGGATATGTTGGCAGTAAATTCGGTCATCGGATTATCCGAATACGTGTGTTGATGATTGGTATTCATATCACTATTTCCCACTCATTTAGCCTAATGTTTTGTATTGTTTTCTCGAGTTTTATGAACGTTTTGATGTGTTTTGTTGTTATTTTACAGATAAAGAAAGTTTGGAAAGCACTTGAGGCAATTTGGGGCAAAAACGGACAAAAATACGTCATCAGGGATATTTTCGTCTTTTCAGCGTCGCGACGCTGAAGCCTTGCGCGGCGCGACGCCCAGGATGCACCGAATGTGCTAACATGCACCGTCAGCCACGTGTCAAAATCTGATAGGTTGGACTTGCTAACGTGCGCCGGATCTTGCTAACATGCGCCTCATGCCACGTGTCATCACCTCATTGGACCACCCAAACCGCGTGCCACGTGTCCTCTTCTTATTGGACCGAATAATCGATGAACCAGAGCGCGCCACGTGTCACCATTCTATTGGACCGAATTTCCACCCAATCACAAGCTGACACGTGGCAGGATTTCATTGGACCGCATTGCCAGCCACCCAGAGCATGACACGTGTCTCAATTTTGCTGCCGACAGACGCGTGGTCAAACCGCGTGGACTCCGTTTGGACTGTTGCCAGCGTCGCGACGCTAGTGCATTTTGGGCATCGCGACGCTGGGCCAAAATTTGCCTATAAAAGGAGGCCGCCATTTCAGTTTTAGTGGCACATTCTCTCTCATTTTCTTTGATGTAAAATCGGGAGTTTCTCTCTCTAATCTCTTTTAATTTAAGTTTTGTAATTAATTACATTTTGTAATAGTAATTACTTTCTGTAATAGTAATAGTAATAGTAATTTATCTTGTTTCTACTATTTCAGTTTTACTATTCAACCATGATGAGGTAACTTCTCCTTGCTAAGGTGAAAGGTAATTCTTTTTACTGTTACTATTTAGATTAATCTCCCTTAAAAATAATATATTTACTATTTAAAATTTGACTTAATACGGATACCGCCATATTGGTCGGTTGGATATTACATTTAAATTGGTTTAAACCTGACTAATCCAGGATACCGCCTTTATGGCTGGTTGATAATTAAATTTTCTTACCGCCTATATGGCAGGTTCATGGACAAATCATACCGCCTTTATGGCTGGTCGGACTTAATTTGAATTAATCAGGTTACCGCCTATATGGCTGGTTAGTAATATTATCACAAGTTTATATATTATTTTATGGGAGATATCTAAAATAGTAAAAGTAATTCCTTTTACCTTAGCATTTTATTTTTATTTACTTTTCAGTATTTACTTTACCGCATTTACTATTTCGCATTTTTACTTTATGGCTTTTACTTTTAAGTTTTTACTAGCCTTAGCCATGTGTCATAACTAAGTAAGTTATCTAGGGTTGTGATGAATTTCAATATAACCGGTTTATAAGGGGTTAGATTATAGGTTGGGTAATTTAAAGATTTATTTATTGAGTCTTAATCTTAATGTTTTTTATTAACTGGCCATTAATAAAATTGATTAGGTAAACTTAAAATGAACTAGACATAGGGATTTTAAGTTTAAGACCTTAGACTCAATAGCCCACGATCTTCCTTGAGGATATATAACTCTTTTAATAGATTTCCTTACAGGATAGGAATATACCTGTCGGGCGGGGGGGTAGCCTTAATTGGAACTTAATCTTAATGAATCTAGGTAATTTGGTTGACATAGACATATGATTCAATTGGATTATACTAGGTATTTGTAAATGACCATCGGAAGAGGCTTTCACTTAATTTAGTGTTCTAGGTTAATAAATCAATATATTACCCAACTATAGGACAACCACTTCATCTTTAAATAATATTGAAAAGATTCAAACCCTAGATAGTTTTTAATATTGAATTTTCTTAAAACTTACTTTCGTACAATTTTAATTATTTGTCTTTAAATTTAGAATCGTCGCCATTTCAAATCAATCAAACAACCTGTTAGATATTAGTAATCATTTGACCTCATAAAATTAATAGCTTAGGTATTAAGTCCTCGTGGGATCGATATTTTTTATACTACTTGAACGATACGTACGCTTGCGTTATACGTGTGTGTTTACGCCGGTCAAGTTTTTGGCGCCGTTGCCGGGGACTTATTTATCTTTCACTATTAGTTTTAAGGTTAGATACCGTTACTTGTATCTAATTTGCTTTTTACTTATTGTTTTTATTTCCTTGTTTTTCAGGTTCTCAAAAACTTTATGAGACGAACCAGAAGCTTTGAACTTCGACCGCTTGACCCGGAAATTGAAAGAACCATCAGACAGTTGATGAGGGGACGGCGAGAAGGCCAAGAAGCTTTAATCAATATGGAACATGAACCTTTGAATGTTGCACCACCAATTCCCATTCGAGACAGAACCATTCCGGTGGTTGACATACTCATTTCTTGTATTGTACTTCCTCCTTTACCAGCAAATGCGGGTGACATCAAAACATGCATTCAGATGATTCAGCAGTCAGTTCAGTTCGGGGGGAATGCAACTGAAGATCCTAATTCCCACATCAGCAACTTCCTGGAAGTTTGCGGCACTTTTAACTACAACAGAGCATCAGAAGAAGCAATGAGACTGCGTGTTTTCCCATACTCCTTGAAGGAAAGAGCTAAAGCTTGGCTACATTCACTACCAGTAGGTTCTATCACAACTGGAACACTTTAGCCACCAAATTTCTTGCAAAGTACTTTCCACCAGCCAGAACCGGAAAATTGAGGAATGACATCACATTTTGTACAACAAGATTCAGAATCCCTCTGTTGAGCTTGGGAAAGGTATAAAGATTTACTTCGGAAATGTCCTCACCATGAGATTCCAAAGTGGCTACAAGTTCGGACCTTCTACAATGGACTTTCTGGAATAATGAGAACCACAATCGATGCTGCTGCTGGAGGAGCCTTGATGGCAAAAGGAGAAGATCAAGCCTGGGACCTAATCGAAGAAATGGCCAACAACAATTCCTTGTGGCCAACAGAAAGGAGCATGATCCAAAGAATTGCAGGAATTTATGAAGTTGGAGCAAACACAGCAGTGAATACCAGGCTGGATCAGATATGCAAATGTCTAGAAACACTTAGCACGCAAGTTGTGAACATCACTGGATCCACAAGTTCACCATATGGAGGAGCACCAGAACCAAACCAACATGAAGAGACGGTGAATTATGTCAACAATTTCAACAGACAAGGGAACAATCCATATTCCAACACCTACAACCCAGGGTGGAGGAATCATCCTAATTATCATGGAGCAACAATTCAGGCCAACAGCAGAACTATCCACCTGAATTCCAGCAACAGAACAAAGGCCAGGAGCAGGCAAATGAATCAGGAATAACAGAAGTGTTGACCTACTTGAAAAAGATAGAAGCAAAACACGACTCTCAAGCAGCAAGATATGATACTATATTTCAAAGCCATTCAGCCTCTATCAAAGCACTGGAGAATCAAATTGGACAACTGGCAAATGCTCAGAGTTACAGACCGCCAGGTACCCTTCCTAGCAACACAGAGCCAAATCCAAGGAACATGGGGAAGGAGCAATGTCATGCCATCATGTTAAAAAGCGGTACTGAAATCAACAAAGATGTTGGAGCCAAAACAACTGTTGAGGAAGTTCCAAAAGAAACAAAGCAACAGATGGAGGAAAAAGAAGCAAAGGAAAAAGAACAGATCACTCCACCTCCACCTTTTCCTCAACGTCTTCAGAAGAACAAATTGGACAAGAAGTTTTCTCGGTTCCTGGAGATCTTCAAAAAGCTGCATATCAACATTCCATTTGCAGAAGCGTTGGAACAAATGCCCACCTATGCCAAATTCATGAAAGATATTCTTTCACGAAAACGGAGATTGGGAGATTACGAGACAGTAGCATTAAAGAAGAATGCAGTGCCATCATTCAGAGGAAACTTCCCCCAAAGTTGAAAGATCCTGGCAGTTTCACTGTTCCTTGCGTCATAGGAGAACATAACTTTGGTAAGGCTTTGTGTGATTTATGCGGTGCGAGTGTTAACTTGATGCCTTTCTCTATTTTCAGGAAATTACAGATTGGAGAAACAATGCCAACTTCAGTCTCACTGCAACTTGCTGATAGAACGCTCGTATTTCCGAGAGGCGTAGTTGAGGATGTGCTGGTCAAGGTTGACAAATTCATTTTCCCAGTAGATTTTATTGTCCTTGATATGGAGGAAGACGCAGACGTGCCAATCATCCTTGGGAGACCATTCTTGGCTACAGGTCGAACCATTATTGATGTACAAAAAGGAGAATTAACCATGAGGGTACAGGACCAAGAAGTAACATTCAATGTTTTCAAGGCCATGAATTTCCCAGATGATGAAAAGAGGAGGAATGTTTCAGACTCGATGTGATACACAGTACCATTCAGAACTCCAATGCAATGCAAAGTTCTACTGACAAACTTAAAACATGTCAATTGCCTGTGAGCCTAAAGATAAAGCGTCTTTTGTACTGAAGGAGCCAATTCTTGCACTACAAGCAACAGAAGAGAAAAATTTCCACCAACTCAACGAATTGGAGGAATTTCACAATCAGCCTTTTGAGGATGCCAAATTGTACAAAGAAAAGGGCAAGAAGAGACATGATGAGAAGTTAGTGCGCATACAACTGGAACCAGGGCAGAAGGTACTGTTAAACAAATCAAGGGTGAAATTCTTCCCATGGAAGCCAAAATCATGGTGGTCAGGTCCATTTGTGATCACCAAAGTTTTACCAAATAGAGCCGTTGAGATACATGATCCTGATGCTAACAAAACTTTCAAGGTTAAAAACAAGCGTGTCAAGCACTACTGGGGAGAATCATTTGAGCGACAAAAAGAAAGTGTTACACTTTCAGATCCAGCTTAACGTTCGAGAAGCCAAGTCTGGCTGACGACTCTAAACTTAGCGCTCGCAGGGAGGCAACCCATGCAATTTGTGTATATATTGTGATTTGGTGTGATTTAATTTGGTGTGTTTAGTTTTTGCAGATTAAGTCATTTCAAGATGGAAGAAGCTCTCGCAAATCTTCACAAGCAATTTCCTTCTCTCCCTCAAAAATCTCTGATGAAGGTTACAAAGCTCGCTTGGAACAGATGAGGTTACTACAATTCACGGTGTTCCTAATGATATTCGTTGGGTAATTGAAGCACGGGTCCGATTGGCAGGTGAGTCTTCTGACTCTTTTATTTCACATCTGCCTGGTTTTGGAAGAAGCACCTATGCAAAGAAACGTAGAGCTAAGCAAATGGGTGTTTGTTACAAATGTGCACGATGGAATTGCAACACTCGTTGTCGTTCTTTAGGAATGGTGTCTGAAAATCGCGAAGACAAAATTAAATTCATTAGGGGTGGCTTGAGTAAGGAGTCTTTAGATGATATATCTTCGACTCTTGAGACGCATCCCAGTGGACATGTTCACATAGCCTTTCGCAGATTACATACACAATTTCAAAAAGAAAGACAACAGTTAAGTCTCGGGAATCTGACTCAAAAAGACCCTGTTTGCCAATTTATAAGAAAATTGGATGGGAAGCTTGTCCCTGACGCATAGACGTCAATCAAGCCGCTACTTCTTGTAAATATTATATCTCTTTGTCTTTTCCTAATAATTGTAATTTGTTTTGTTGTTTCTTTTATTTTCTCCGACAGGATCCAGACCTTTTTGACTAATCATGATATTATTTCGCTACTAATCGTCCTCTGGAAGATATGTGCTATTTTTACTCACCCTTTTCAGGTACTATAAATTCAGCTCGTCATTATACTTTTGAAGGCATCCAAAGTTGAGAAAGAAATACAAAAAAAAAAAATGGAAGCCACTTCAAGAAGACGAGTTGAAAACATCTGTGTGTTCTGCGGTAGTAGTGTTGGTACTAAGCCACAATACATAGAAGCAGCACAGGAATTGGGTCGAGTCTTAGCTGCAAGGATATGCACTTGATATATGGCGGAGGAAATCTTGGACTTATGGGGATCGTTTCAAAGGCTGTACAGGAAGGAGGCAGTCACGTTTTGGGAATCATCCCAAAACCCTTGGCAGAGGCAAATCTTATTGAACCATCAAACGGAGAGGAACTGATTGTGTCAGGTATGTCTGAACGATTAGTGGAAATGATTAACCGTGCTGATGCTTTTATTGCTTTGCCAGGTGGCTTGGGTACATTGGAGGAAATTTTTATTGTGTTATCTTGGGCGAACCTGAACATACACCAGAAACCAATTGGACTGCTCAACGTTGATGGATTTTATGATTTTCTTTGTGTGTTTCTTGATGATGCTCGGAGAAATGGGTTCGTGTCCAACCTTTAAAAGAACTCCTCTTTACTGCCAGAACTGCTCCGGATCTAATAGACCAACTCATAGCCTATGAACCGCGAGTTGACCCAATCCTTTCAAAGATAAATTGTCTGAGGACGATCGTGGTAAGAGGCGTAGGATTAATCTGGATCTTAACCTTTAATTTCCTGTAGATTTCAGATAAACAGGTACGACCTTCGTAACTCTCCTTTTACTGTTTAAGACATTGGGGACAATGTCTCATTTAGGTTTGGGGGGGTGAGGTATAGTTAATAGTACTTGTTTGTATGTTGCTTTATTTTTAGTCCTAAATTTTTCGAAAAATACAAAAAAAATTGAAAAATTTTCAAAAATTACAAAAATATTTTGCGTTTTTTGTGTTTTGACTAAAAAGGTGAAATTGGTAAAAGATAGCCGAGTAAGGAGTTTCCACTCCTGAGACGTATCTCAAGCCTATTTTCGAAATAAGTTAATTTTTGTTATTTCCTTTTAAATTATTTAATTTGTAAATTCTCCATAATACTGACTAAAATGGACCTTCATATGCTTAGTTGGAAGTATTATCAATATGCATAGTAACATACGGACATGAGCTATAATTGAAAAGTTTGTAATATTAGTGCTCTAGTTTAATTGGAGGAAGCATCTCAAAAAGCGATGGCATAAAAAAAATTAAAAAAAATAAAAAATAAAGTATCTAAGATCCGGGTTATTAAGTCTGTAAGGGTGTTTTAACACCTAGTGCCCTAAAACCAACTGGTTTGGGAGTCACTGGCCCAAAGCTCGCTACATGGATCGAAGATGCTGCAAAAATATATTTATATCTGAAGTATGGGTAATTAAGTCCGTAGAGGTGTCTTAACACCTGGTGCCGTAAAGCCAACTGGTTTGGGAGCCACCGACCCAAAGCTCGCTACATAGACGGAAGGTATTGTATATAAATAAAAAGTCAAAATTCAGAAAAAGCATAGAAAAAAATCAGAAAAATCAGAAAAAAATTTATTCCATTGCTGCAAAAAGGTGTGAAATCTGATAGAACTTTAGGACAAAAATATTACTCTCTTATCAACTACACTTGTGACTATTGTGGGCAAATGAATTGATTAATATTTTGTTAGCTGTGTATATGGAGATTGGTAAAAATAATCGGAGAATCTACTTATTCGATAATTTAGAAAGAAACAAAACAACTAGTAACTTGTAGTAGAAGTTTCACCTGATTAGTCACTAACTTCTTTATTCTCTTTTCTCTTGTCTTTTTGCTTTTGTGTGCATTAGTTTTAACTAACTTTTTACTTTTGTAAAAATGTTTGTGGGTATCATTGCTGTAAGCCCTCACGAGACTACAACTCGTCCACTAGGGACACCTAGGGGTTTAAAGGCTGTTGCATATGCTAAATGCAATCGTGATCCCTACGAAAGTGGCTTAGTTAATTTTATTTTTATTTTATTCTATGTTTTGCTCGAGGACTAGCAAAATGTTAGGTTGGGGGGTGTGATGAGTGGTATTCTATCACTATTTCCCACTCATTAGCCTAATGTTTTGTATTGTGTCTCGAGTTTTATGAACGTTTTGATGTGTTTTGTTGTTATTTTACAGATAAATAAAGTTTGGAAAGCACTTGAGGCAATTTGGGGCAAAAACGGACAAAAATACGTCATCAGGGATATTTTCGTCTTTTCAGCGTCGCGACGCTGAAGCCTTGCGCGGCGCGACGCCCAGGATGCGCCGAATGTGCTAACATGCGCCTTCAGCCACGTGTCAAAATCTGATAGGTTGGACTTGCTAACATGCGCCGGATCTTGCTAACATGCGCCTCATGCCACGTGTCATCACCTCATTGGACCACCCAAACCGCGTGCCACATGTCCTCTTCTTATTGGACCGAATAATCGATGAACCAGAGCGCGCCACGTGTCACCATTCTATTGGACCGAATTTCCACCCAATCACAAGCTGACACGTGGCAGGATTTCATTGGACCGCATTGCCAGCCACCCAGAGCATGACACGTGTCTCAATTATTGCTGCCGACAGACGCGTGGTCAAACCGCGTGGACTCCGTTTGGACTGTTGCCAGCGTCGCGACGCTAGTGCATTTTGGGCGTCGCGACGCTGGCCAAAATTTGCCTATAAAAGGAGGCCGCCATTTCAGTTTTAGTGCACATTCTCTCTCATTTTCTTTGATGTAAAATCGGGAGTTTCTCTCTCTAATCTCTTTTATTTAAGTTTTGTAATTAATTACATTTTGTAATAGTAATTACTTTCTGTAATAGTAATAGTAATAGTAATTTATCTTGTTTTTACTGTTTCAGTTTTACTATTCAACCATGATGAGGTAACTTCTCCTTGCTAAGGTGAAAGGTAATTCTTTTTACTGTTACTATTTAGATTAATCTCCCTTAAAATAATATATTTACTATTTAAAATTTGACTTAATATGGATACCGCCATATTGGTCGGTTGGATATTACATTTAAATTGGTTTAAACCTGACTAATCCAGGATACCGCCTTTATGGCTGGTTGATAATTAAATTTTCTTACCGCCTATATGGCAGGTTCATGGACAAATCATACCGCCTTTATGGCTGGTCGGACTTAATTTGAATTAATCAGGTTACCGCCTATATGGCTGGTTAGTAATTATTATCACAAGTTTATATATTATTTTATGGGAGATATCTAAAATAGTAAAAGTAATTCCTTTACCTTAGCATTTTATTTTTATTTACTTTTCAGTATTTACTTTACCGCATTTACTATTTCGCATTTTTACTTTATGGCTTTTACTTTTAAGTTTTTACTAGCCTTAGCCATGTGTCATAACTAAGTTAGTTATCTAGGGTTGTGATGAATTTCAATATAACCGTTTTATAAGGGGTTAGATTATAGGTTGGGTAATTTAAAGATTTATTTATTGAGTCTTAATCTTAATGCTTTTTATTAACTGGCCATTAATAAAATTGATTAGGTAAACTTAAAATGAACTAGACATAGGTTTTAAGTTTAAGACCTTAGACTCAATAGCCCACGATCTTCCTTGAGGATATATAACTCTTTTAATAGATTTCCTTACAGGATAGGAATATACCTGTCGGGCGGGGGTAGCCTTAATTGGAACTTAATCTTAATGAATCTAGGTAATTTGGTTGACATAGACATATGATTCAATTGGATTATACTAGGTATTTGTAAATGACCATCGGAAGAGGCTTTCACTTAATTTAGTGTTCTAGGTTAATAAATCAATATATTACCCAACTATAGGACAACCACTTCATCTTTAAATAATATTGAAAAGATTCACAACCCTAGATAGTTTTTAATATTGAATTTTCTTAAAACTTACTTTCGTACAATTTTAATTATTTGTCTTTAAATTTAGAATCGTCGCCATTTCAAATCAATCAAACAACCTGTTAGATATTAGTAATCATTTGACCTCATAAAATTAATAGCTTAGGTATTAAGTCCTCGTGGGATCGATATTTTTTATACTACTTGAACGATACGTACGCTTGCGTTATACGTGTGTTTACGCCGGTCATGTGTACCTCGTACCACGTGCTTACCGATTACAGACATGGTTGGCTTCTAGCAAAACACCGTGCCTACCCAATTCTCCAGAAATATTCTTACTGGAATATATAATCTATGTCAGGCGTTATACCTAGTATTGCGTATTGCGATCCAGTATCGGATTGTCACGTGCTAGGCCTGGGGCTGGAGTCATGTCTGCCCCTACGAAGCACATGTCGGATGTCTGGTAACTAGTCTCTATTATCGGATATACATGACCTGTCATAATATCCCGATGACTGCAGTACTTAGAGCACTAGTACCGTATCCTATGTGACATCATCTCCCTATGACTGGAGTGACACTTCCATCTTGACATCACACCCAATACTCTACGATTCTCAAATACCCCAGCATTGGCGTACACAGAACCGGTTAAAGCCCTGGACGACCAAAACTAAAGCATAACCGATTGTTGCAAGTATTAGCGATGCAAGTCTCAGGTTAAGACCAAATACACCACCTACCCTGATTTCGGACTTCCATAGACACATAGTCATACTACCAATGGAATTCCGAGGGGTCTATCCAGAGCGAAGCTGTTTTCCGTACCATCGGTAAAACACAACCTCCTATTACACTGCATTGAGTATCCTATACCCAAATATATGAGAACTATGCCGTTATGATCTCACATAACACGCACAAGTTAATACTAGTCTATTCCGCATTATCGATGTCCGTCTCGATAATACTACGAATAGGGATATTTAATGAAATCCTTCGTGGACTGATACTGTCTCATATCATCTCAATCCAGGAACTAATCATAGGGACCTCCTATCATTTATACATCTAGGTGATCTAATCACAAATGATTAGAGTGCATCTCTTTGTCACATAGTTAATTTGTACAACAACACCATGATCTGTACAAATAGTGACGCTATGGGTCATAATTGTCCAACAGTAGTTTCTTAGTTTCATCAGGCATCAGGTTTGGTTCCGTTCGAACGCGTCCTTGAACGCTATACGAACGGTGAACCTTCTGTTTACCGTTCGAACGCGTTCTCGAACGCTACGCGAACGCGCATGCACTTTCTTTATTTTATCATGCATTTTGTATCATCAGGTCTGGTCCCGTTCGAATGCGTTATCAAATGCTACACAAACGTGAACCTTCTATTTACCGTTCGAATGCATTTACGAACGCACACACCTGAACTGAGTCTGTCTCATCATATTTCATGCATAATTGCCCCTTGGGTGATCTCTCTTGCATTAATGTAGTCAATCACATTATTTGTATTCCTGCATTTATGCATTCGATGTATTAATAAGAAAGTACTCAAGTATGATTAGGTTGTTCTTAGTTTTCCATATCATATGATCGAAATATGTTCATGAGATTGCCATGTGATGTTGTATGTTTGATGATTGATTTCATGCATGTGAACTTAGTGTTGGTTTAATCTAAGGTCCCAAGATCAATAACAAGACATGAAACATGCATGAATACATCAACGGAGGTAGCGGAATACTCACATTGATCGGTTTGTCGATTTGAAGATGAATCAAGCCAAAAACGTACTGCCTTTGAGCTCCACTGCATGCAGTCCACTGCCCTCCAAAAACAGAAATTTGAGATGGAAACGGAGCTCAAATCTTCGTCGGATGGATCCCGTCTCATGGTCGAACCTCCCTACCACCTTCGCAAGACTTGTAGTGTGCTAGCACTTGATTTCTCACCATGAGAAACCACTCTTGCTTCCCTTTAACTCACGCCCAAACTGGTTCCAAACCAGTGAACACTCCCTTGTGTTGCCGTGAGAGAGAAGAGAGAAATGAGAGAAAATTGTGTAATGGTTTGTTAATTAAAATGATTTACCAAAAATCAATTTATATTTATGCCATAATTTATTAAATTAATAATAAACTTATGACACAAATTCATGCAAAGGCTTAGAGTGTCAAACACTTCATTTCCATGCAATACCATTGAGTGCATTGTACACAATCTCCATGCAAAGCATTAGAGTGTCAAATAAGCATAATATGACATGTGTCAAAGTTAATGCATATCTTGACATGTGTCATGTGGGCCCCACACGTTTCCCAATGAAAGTGGGCCCACGTGCACTCACGCGTTCGGGTTCGATATTTCCGAAATACCGAGCTTACGTCGCGACGTTAATTCAATCGAATTTAAATAAATAATTGCGCCTGGCGAAATTATTATTTACGTCGCTAACGAATTAATTCTGAATTAATCGTTTGCCCGAATTAAAATCTAATTTTAATTCCGCGTCGAAATCTAATTTCGTTTAATATATCGAATATATTAATTCATCGATTAATTCCAAATTAATCGTTCTCTCTCTTAGACGACATTTTATCCCGGATAAAATATCTTCGTTATTAATCCTAGATTAATTTTCTCTCTCTCTTCTTTATAATCCCAGATTATTCAAGAGTGCGAGTAGTGCGTCATCGGTGGATTATCGGGAAGCGACCCATGAGATCTCCGGATAGTTGGCAGTAAATACGGTCGTCGGAGTATCCGAATCACGTACGTACCAAGTACTACGTTCTACCGATTTACGAGACAAGGTCGACTCCTAGCAAAGCACCAAGTCTGCCCAATTCTCCGGACATATCTCTAGGATATTAAGATCTGTATCAAGCGTAGTATACAAATGTATTGTGCATATCGGCCCAGTATCGGATGGTCACGTGCTAGGGCTGGGGCTGGATAAGTGTCTGCCCCGTCCGAAACACATATCGGATGTCTGGTAACTAGTCTCTATAATCGGATATTCATGACCTGGTCATAATATCCCGATTGGATGCGCATCACTAAAAGAGCACTAATACCGTATCCTGCGTGACATCATCTCCATTATGACTGGAGTGATACTTCCGTCTCGACATCACATCCAATACACTACGACTCTCTGATAAACCCAGAAGTGGTGAACACAGAACCAGTTAAGATCCCCAACCACCAAAACCAAAGTTTACCGATTGTCGTAAGTATTAGCGATGTAAGTCTCAGGTTAAGACTATACACACCTACCTTGATTTCGGCCCTCCCATAGACACCTAGTCATAATACCAATGGGATTCCGAAGGGTCTATCCAGAGCGAAGCTGTTTCCCGTACCATCGGTGAACACGACCTCCTATCGCACTTGCATAAGTATCCAATACTTATATATATGAGAACTATGCCGTTGTGCCCTCACAACGCGCACAAGTGCAATACTAGCCTATTCCGCATTATCGATGTCCAGTCTCGATAATACTACGGCTAGGGATATTTAATGATTAATCCTTCGCGGACTGATACTGTCTCATATCATCTCAATCCAGGAACTAATCATAGGGACCTCTCTTCATTTATATATCTATGGTGATCTAATCACAAATGATGAGAGTGCAATTTCTTTGTCACATAGTTAATTTGCTACAACAACACAAATGATCTGTGCAAATAGTGACGCTATGGGTCATTTTGTCTAACAATCTCCCACTTGGCACATTGCGAGTCACTCAAGTGTCCTACACCTGAACTATGTACGGTTCGCTCAAATTGCTGAGGAAAGGTTTTCGTCAGCGGATTTGTTTGATTATCGTTTGACGCGATTTATACGATCATCACATCGCCACGATGTATGATCCGAACGAATCAGATGATATAGAAGTATATATATCTGGATCGTCGATGAGACCTTTAATTCCTTAGCCTATGCTGACGCCTAGCTCAGCTGCTAACAGAACTATATCTAATCTAATTAGATTTACTTTCGACCCAAAAGACTTCTATTGCTGCCTCAGCTGCAGCAATAATCCGCATTTGTTGTTTATTCGGCAACAGTTATCTTGCTTGGAAGATTTCCAGCTCACTGTCCCGTTATTCAAACTTTATAGTACCGCAGTATTTAACTGTTTGGAAACTTGCAGCAGTGATCCCAGTCACTTCAAGTTCTCATTCTCCATAGTTTAAGATAGCATCTTTAGTTCTTCTGAGATACTAACAGATGTTCTTAACTTCAATCCAGTGACTGTCACTTGGATTGACCTGATTGTGACTCCATATGCTTGAAGCGTATGAGACACCAATACAAGTACATTTTAAATGTACAATTTCCCAGAGAGTGTTAACAACTCCAAATCTATCCCAGTAGATCTTTATTCTTGAATAAAGGTTGTTACTCCCCAGAATTCTACGGAGAATTTCTATTGAAAGCCAAGCTTTCAACAATAGCTTTATGGGAATTTTCACTGTCAGTGCGCTCTCCTCCCACTAACCTCCTTATATACACAAGAATTATTTCGTTTTGAGTCAAATCATAAACCATTATGATTATTTCAAAACGACAGTTCCAAGAACCATATGCTTGCATCAATCCAAACATGGATCGAATAACCCGCAAACCTTGTTTGTCGGTTATACAAAATCGTCAGGATGTTGTAAACATCCTCCAAAAGGTTTCCTTTTCAGGAAAGCGATTTTGATTTGTAACTAACATATTTCATAAATGAAATATATAGTTATCAATAAGCATCTTCAAAATGGATTTACCATGGCAACAGGTAAAAGGTTGAACCGTTATTAACATAATGTTGATAACGATACCTTTCCGTCAAAAGCTTAGCTTTGCACGTTGGTATGTTGCCTTCCATGTATGTCTTCCTTGAAGACGTTTAATAACGTACCATAGGCACAATGCCTTGTGGTACAACAACTAGTATCCAACATAGTTGTTATACATGGAATCCATTTCGGACTCATGGCACTTTGCCATAACAGGGAGTCGATACCTCGTATCACTTCTCTAAAACGTAGTCGGATGGTACACCACCATAAGATTGACATCTTTATGAGGTGAGATCAGAAACCCATACCCTAGGCTGTTTTCTGACTCTATCCGATCTACTAGTTTCTTGTTGTATTTGAAGATTAATGGTATAGATTCATCATAGATGAACTATTTGTGTTCCATTAAGGACTTCGTGCCTTGAACAGTGTTACTCCGATTTTCATCGAGTATCACTATCCTCCCACTGACCACTGCATATCGGTATTCCTCTCAGGAAAACCGCATGGTGAGCAACAATTACATTGTTCTCATGTGAGATATATAAGTACTATACTTAAGGTTTCCCTTAGGATAACTTATATTGACACTTATCCAATTTGGGTCTTTTAGTTTGGTATCATCCAAACGTTATGCCTGGCATACCCAAATTATCAGGAATGAGAAACCACGTTTCTTTCTTTTCATATCCTATATGATATCTGTCAAACAGATTTATATGGAACCTTATTCCAAATAAGTTTTTGCACTGTTAATACATATCCTGTTGAAGGAAATAGTAGCTCAGAGCGACTCGTGATAAACTTTATCATGTCCAACAAAAATTCGTTTTTTGGTTTGAACACACCGTCTAACTGACGTGTCTCGGGAGGAGTCCTCATATGAAAGAATACCGTACTCTTTCATGTACATTAGAAACCTACTGCTTAAGTATTTTCCATTACGGTCTTGCCGTGGCGGAATAATACTATAGCCGATCTGTTATTTACTTCGTGTCGAAACTTCAAAAGTTTCCGATCTGTGTTCTTCAAAAGAAACACATAACCACAACGCGATGCTGCATCCGTTAAGGTCACGAAATATTCACGTTCACATCTAGCCTGGCTAGATATGGGCCCACTTACTTCACCCATGAATAGGGCTAACAGATCGGTGGCCCTTTTACTATTACCAAGTAAATAGTATTTTAGGTATTTAACCTAATAAACTAGATTCGTAGACCTTATTTGAATAGTCAAATCAGTCCTAGTACCCACTCTCAAAAGTGTGGATATACGAGTCTTGTTTAATTGTGTCCTAGACAACAATGCCACAAATAAGTCTCCATTGATCAAATCAATTTGAGCTATTTATTTGTCATTTATATGTTTGAGATTTTATTTATATTCAAAATATAAATTATGTTATTTACATCCAATGTATTTATCTCAGTATCAACTTTATATAATGAAACACTTTAGTGTTCTAGAATATAAAGGTTTTATCCGCATTGGATTAAACACTGATATAGAGATAATGTCTCTAGTAAAACTAGTTACATAATAACATTTCCTAATTTAGGTACCTGCCCAAAGGGTAGTTCCCAAACTTAGGTATTTACGGTCGAAACAGCGACTTTCGTCCCGTTTCCAATCCGCAAAGAAATCTCGGCTTGAAGCCAGTATCCAGCTCACAGCGGATTCTGAACGTCAATACATATATGTATTATGTACCACACTAAGTATTTAAAATTCAATTTCAATACTAGTAGTGAACATAACTTTGACAAATATTTTAAAGTTAGAGCCTCGCCCTTTCTTTAATTCCTTCGTGTCTTCCATATCCAAATGGTAGTCACTTTGGGATATGACAATTATCCTTTTCAATATTTCACAAACCTTTGGCCAAGCCTTGGGTTTCGGAATATCGAAACGATGTGCACCTTGTGCTACATGCCCAATTGCAAACTTTGACTTTTCTCCACTAGAATAGTCAATCATTCTCAAGAATTATTAATTGCAATTTTAATACTTTTAAATCTAAAGATAGATTTATTATAAGTATATTAATTAAGCACTAAAGTCATCATTACATAAATCTTCCAAAGACTTTATGCTCTACTATTTGCTTAATAATGGGCTTAGTCATAATAAGTTATTTTATCAAATAAATTAACCTATTATTAATTCCCATTGAAAATTAAATCATTTAAAACATTTAATCCAAGGATTATATATTTTAAATATTCAACCTTTCAATTCTATCTTGATTTCAATAGTCCAACTATTTAATCAATTTTAATAAGGTATTATTTATTATAATGATTACAATAATCCAATTATTTAATCAACTATAATTTTAATATTGATTACTATAATCCATTTATAAAATCAACTATCATTTTAATTCAATTATATTGATTACTATATATCCAATTATAAAATCAACTATATATTGAATGTTTGTATATAGTCCAACTATATATTTAAAAAACAACATAAAAAATTAGTCCAACTAATACTTTTGATTAATACGACGAGTAAAATATAAATGAGCGTGTTTAGCGAGTAATTGAACGAATGTTGCAAATTCAATACTTGCCTCCCACTATTTTTCGTCGAGCCTCTAACCCTCTGTGGAGTACTCGGGAAACCGTGTTTCCTAGTGGGCTAGGATCCCGTTAAATAACACACAACCCTGACTTTGGCCAATAAAAAGCTGTATGCTATTTAACTAGGTAGATCTCTCAGATCAATTGGATCTCATCCAATTCCTAGATCCGGTTAGGTGGACATCCAAGTCCGAACATATGTATAATGTCAATGTATCCAATACATTTTCCTAACCATATCCTCTGAATCATTTAGGCCTTGGCTTTGGCCAAACACAAACCTAATGATTCCAGTTAAGCGGGACCCATTGACGAGGAAAGTTTCGTAATCAATGTCATTGGACAAAAAGTGATCTGACTTTGGCCAATAAAAATCACGATTTGGAAAGACACCGATATGCAACAAAACTCTCATGATTCAAGTACATCCTTGATTGACAAAGGTCTTGACTTTGGTCAAAAACAAACCAATGCCAACTTCGGATCTTGAACAAGAATCATTCAATGGAAGGATATTTGCTTAATATATATGTTGAGGGATTTTTCGCATGCAAATTGGCTACCAATTTAATTATCTTTGTTAAGGTCTCATCATCATACACCCTTAAACATGCATTCTAAATACATAATAAAGCGAGTATGAAATAAAATAATAACGATATGCGGATGGATACTTTACACATTGATCCTAGATCAAATCTCTCTCTTTCTCACTCAAGCTAGCACTTGTACTACTTCTACCCGTTACACTACACTTCTAAAGAAACCTCATATACATAGAGGGGAATAGGTGAGAAGAGAATACAAAGAGAAAGAAGGTGATAAGGCTGGGACCGCAGGTCCAATTTAATAAATCAAATTTATTACAACAATTTCCAAAATTGCCCACCCGACTAATATCCATCCGATATACGTTATTCATTCAACACAACCATGTATTCACACATACAAGCATGCTATCAATCAATCTAATCAAATTAATTAATCTGATAATTAAGTGATCATCCAATGTTCAAACAACGATTTGATTTTGTTCGAGTCAAACTCGTTTTTGCGAATAAGTACTCAAAGTACGAATTCATGAATTAAATTAAACTACATAATTAAATCCAATTTAACATGTATTTAATACTAATTCACTATTCAATTCCAAATTGAATATTGCACTTTATATTAATAAACCTTTTACGATTTAAATTCCAAATTCAATCGTGTCGGGACTCAAAGTCCGATTAACGTCCAACGTCAATTTAATTTAAGTCTAATGGGCTTCAATTAATTTCTTTAGGCATGGGCTTCGGCAACCAAAGCCAATAGTGGGATCACCCAAAATGCCTTAGAAATCAATTTCGGCCCATTAGGCCCAATTAAACTTAAAGGTTCATTAGTCGCAATTGGGCTTTATGGTTAAGGTTTTGGGCCCAATTGGATCCAATCCACTTGGCCTAAACCAAACTTGATAAATCAAGCCCATAGGCCCAATTACAACTTTAAATTCTATTTCCAAAATTAGGCCCAATTAATTAAATCCAAAAATCCAATTTTCACAATTTAATTACCAAAAGTGCATTACGATGATTAATGACCTAAATCGATATTTCCGAAGCACCAAATTAGTCCAATTAATCATGCTTAATTTATTATCACATGTCAAACACACATAATGAAAAATCAAACCCATAAACATGCTTGCTAAGTCTCGGCCAAGGAAGGTTATTTTGTCCGATTTGAATTCAATCCGATTAATTACACAATCGACAACGTATTAACTTCCCGAATGATTTCATACACATCCAATGTTCATAAAATCAAAATATACCAAGACATTAGGCATTTCACATTCGGCCAAGGTATGGAATTTAGGGTTTATGTTCAATTCAAAGTACAATCCAATTGACATTAAATTAACATCATCCTACATGATTTTAACTCATCCAATGAATCAAAATCAACAAAATTCCAATGATTCAAAATCAATATACATTCGGCCAAGTGACAATTTTGGGGAAAATAATTCCAAATCTATTTTCATCAAATTAGTCCAACCAAAATGAATTTAAACATGTTATAAGCATACTCAAACAAACAATTCATTCAAATCATGCTCAACAAACATTTACCCAATTTTAAGCCCTACAAATTTCATGCTTGCAACTTTAGCTCATGATGCCATTGTTGGTTTAATCTAAGGTCCCAAGATCAATAACAAGACATGAAACATGCATGAATACATCAACGGAGGTAGCGGAATACTCACATTGATCGGTTATGTCGATTTGAAGATGAATCAAGCCCAAAAACGTACTGCCTTTGAGCTCCACACTGCATGCAGTCCACTGCCTCCAAAAACAGAAATTTGAGATGGGAAACGGAGCTCAAAGCTTCGTCGGATGGATCCCGTCTCATGGTCGAACCTCCCTACCACCTTCGCAAGACTTGTAGTGTGCTAGCACTTGATTTCTCACCATGAGAAACCACTCTTGCTTCCCTTTAACTCACGCCCAAACTGGTTCCAAACCAGTGAACACTCCCTTGTGTTTGCCGTGAGAGAGAAGAGAGAAATGAGAGAAAGAATTGTGTAATGGTTTGTTAATTAAATGATTTACCAAAATCATTTATATTTATGCCATAATTTATTAAATTAATAATAAACTTATGACACAAATTCATGCAAAGGCTTAGAGTGTCAAAACACTTCATTTCCATGCAATACCATTGAGTGCATTGTACACAATCTCCATGCAAAGCATTAGAGTGTCAAATAAGCATAATATGACATGTGTCAAAGTTAATGCATATCTTGACATGTGTCATGTGGGCCCCACACGTTTCCCAATGAAAGTGGGCCCACGTGCACTCACGCGTTCGGGTTCGATATTTCCGAAATACCGAGCTTACGTCGCGACGTTAATTCAATCGAATTTAAATAAATAATTGCGCCTGGCGAAATTATTATTTACGTCGCTAACGAATTAATTCTGAATTAAATCGTTTGCCCGAATTAAAATCTAATTTAATTCCGCGTCGAAATCTAATTTCGTTTAATATATCGAATATATTAATTCATCGATTAATTCCAAATTAATCGTTCTCTCTCTCTTAGACGACATTTATCCCGGATAAAATATCTCCGTTATTAATCCTAGATTATTTTTCTCTCTCTCTCTTCTATATAATCCCAGATTATTCAAGAGTGCGAGTAGTGCGTCATCGGTGGATTATCGGGAAGCGACCCATGAGATCTCCGGATAAGTTGGCAGCAAATACGGTCGTCGGAGTATCCGAATCACGTACGTACCAAGTACTAAGTCGTTCGTTCTACCGATTTACGAGACAAGGTCGACTCCTAGCAAAGCACCAAGTCTGCCAATTCTTTCTCCGACATATCCTCTAAGGATATTAAGATCTGTATCAAGCGTAGTATACAATGTATTGTGCATATTCGGCCCAGTATCGGATGGTCACGTGCTAGGGCTGGGGCTGGATAAGTGTCTGCCCCGTCCGAAACACATATCGGATGTCTGGTAACTAGTCTCTATAATCGGATATTCATGACCTGGTCATAATATCCCGATTGGATGCGCATCACTAAAAGAGCACTAATACCGTATCCTGCGTGACATCATCTCCATTATGACTGGAGTGACACTTCCGTCTCGACATCACATCCAATACACTACGACTCTCTGATAAACCCAGAAGTGGTGAACACAGAACCAGTTAAGATCCCCAAACCACCAAAACCAAAGTTTACCGATTGTCGTAAGTATTAGCGATGTAAGTCTCAGGTTAAGACTATACACACCTACCTTGATTTCGGCCTCCCATAGACACCTAGTCATAATACCAATGGGATTCCGAAGGGTCTATCCAGAGCGAAGCTGTTTCCCGTACCATCGGTGAAACACGACCTCCTATCGCACTTGCATAAGTATCCAATACTTATATATATGAGAACTATGCCGTTGTGCCCTCACAACGCGCACACAAGTGCAATACTAGCCTATTCCGCATTATCGATGTCCAGTCTCGATAATACTACGGCTAGGGATATTTAATGATTAATCCTTCGCGGACTGATACTGTCTCATATCATCTCAATCCAGGAACTAATCATAGGGACCTCTCTTCATTTATATATCTATGGTGATCTGATCACAAATGATGAGAGTGCAATTTCCTTTGTCACATAGTTAATTTGCTACAACAACACAATGATCTGTGCAAATAGTGACGCTATGGGTCATTTTGTCTAACACTTAGAAATATAATTATCAATGGAATAAGTTGTTTAGGCTTGGCTAAATTATTGCATAAATCTTTTTATTACAATGGCATAAGTAAGGGACCATTCTGAACCCAACGGTTGAGGTCTTCCCTTGCGAGGGGTGAGTGCGGCGTTAAATCTCATTTTCCTGATTCACACCAGGTGGCGACTCCATTATTCTTCGGTTTAGTCCCCCGCGGCTACTCCGTACTCTCAACTAGGCCGTGGGCCTAGAACAGCATGCGTCGCCAGTTTCTGTTTCCCACAGTCTGGTGACTCCACTGGGGAAGAGATAATCGGCCCCAAAAGAATATCTTTATAATATTATGATTTATGCTTTAATTAACTGTGTTTACGGGTGGTTTAAATGGGTTTAATCAAAGGCACTTTTATGGCTAGGTAATGGTTTGGTGTCTTCCCTCATTCACTACCTTTCTATAAGGAAAAGCTGTGAAGGCACCCAGACAATCACTTACGTGTGGCCTATTGTGATGGACTAATTTGGAAGACTCGTTGTTTATTCCTGTCACCAAGCGATAAGAGCCTAAGAGGCTAGGGTACTTAAGAGAGCCTCGCTCCACTCTCCCTCTGGGGAATCTACAACGAGAAATCCATTGACAGTCAGTCACACACCATAACTCGTTGGCACGTACTGTAAGGTATAAAAAGGTGCGCTCACTTGGTTGCTCGAACCCTTGAGTGGGGAGACCTAGTTGTGGGCAATCCTTCGCTAGGGAGAGTCTTTGTCTACACTCCCGTAAACCCACAAGTAGACCAGGGTCATATGGCATATAACAACTATTTCCTTGTGCTTGTGGACCATCCTCATTTGGATGTAGTTGGATTTCTTGTCAGAAATGCGAACTTGTTGGGCCATTTAAACTGGGACGAGTTCGTATCCTATGATGATTGGGCCAAAAGCTTCTGAAATATCGATGGGCCACTCTATAGAAATGAGTATTTTATGTTTGCATTACCTTTCTTTTATGCTTGTGTTTGGGAACATCGTCGTTTGGATCCATTTGGATAATTTGTCATGGGATGTGGGCTTGTCGGGCCATTTAAACTGGGACCAATAACGTATCTTATGACGATTGGGCCAAAGGCTTCTAAATATCGATGGGCCATTTTGTGCTTGTGTTCGGAACATTACCATTTGGATTAGTTGGACTCTTTGCCATGAGATGTGAACTCCTTGGGCCATTTAAACTGGGACGAGTTCACTCATATGACAGTTAGCCCAAAAGCTTCTAAAATGATAATGGGCCGATTTGTTTGAAAATTTTAATCGATTTAGTATGTTCTATATGTTACATGCATCTCATGCACCTCATACATACATACATTATGTTAACACCCTCTATGTCTCAAAAAGACATCATAGATATCGTTTAGGTTAGAGAAGGGACAAGGCTCACTAAAAGAACAGTAACAAGCATGAGTGAATCCGATAACGAGGTATCCCGTATGGATCAGTTAGAGAACGGTCTCGCCAAAATCACTTAACAGTTGCAAGCCCTGACTACTGCTGTGGCTGGTATAGCTGGATCTCGTGCTGGGGGTAGTTCTGGGGATGTGAGGCAAGAGGTGCCTCCGAACAGATTGGGGGAGGATATCCCCACTTTTGATGATGATATGGCAGAGTATGCAGCTGGCAGAATATATTTTGGTCTCAGGCATAATTACAGAAACTCCGGGATCAAGTTGAGACGGTTACCCGCAGGATGATGGGTAAGAATGAGGATTTGCTGGATTATGAGAGGCTGACTTTCGAAGAGCAGTTGCCGGCACAGTTCAAGATTCCTGATATGGCTAAGTTTAATGGGAATGGATATCCAAGGGTGCATCTCTGTCAGTATGTATCAGTCATGAGTTCAGTTGGCCAATCTCAGCGCGAAGTGCAGAAGATGTTTGGAATGTCGCTCGAGGGAGCTCCCGTGGTGTGGTACCACAGTTTGGAGAAGAAAGTGAAGGAAGATTGGAGGGAGTTAGCTGATGCCTTCCTGAAGCAATATGTCACTGACCTAGAGATCGATCTGTCACTCCACTCCGCGATCTAGAGAATGTTAAGCAAAAATCGGAGGAGAGTTTTAAGGAATATGTGGACCGATGGAGAGGTCAGTTGTTGAAAATGCAGACTAGGCCCTCGGAGAAAGACCAGATTAAAATGATTATCAAGGGCACCAACCCCTCCATTTACAGCAAGTTGAGGAGGATGACCTCCATGATTACAGACTTTCGGCAGTTGAGGAAACTGTCATGGACATTGAAGAGGAAGAGGCGGAAAACAGAAAGTTTTATGGCTTAAGTAGGAGGCCTATTGGGGGGACATCGGGGTACTAAAACCTATTTCTACGGAAGTTGCTGCCATCCGGAACCAGAAAGTTTCCAATTTGGGAAGACCCCTGTCAAAGATACTAGAGAAATTGAAAAGGCAAGGACTTTTAAAACCCTTGGAAGCCAAACCATTACCCATTCCTCCACCATCACATTATAACCTAAACCTTTACTGTTACTTTCACCAACAAAGGGCCATACAACCGACAATTGCGCCAGACTCCGCCATGAAATCCAGGACCTGATAGACTCCAAAAAGATACCCGACCCTGAAACAGAATGCCCTAACACACACACAGAACCTTTACCAAATTACCACTATGTCCCGCCCCCAACCTATATGATAAACTCTGGCCTACCGAGAACCTTGTCCTCAAATCCTTTGACCTCCAAGCCGTTGCCTTAGGATTTGGGATAGTAACAGCGAAGATGAAACCGAACATGGGAAGAGTTTCTGGGCAGACTTCTCCAGTAGTGATGAAGAAGAAGTGAAGGGTATGACACGCAGCGGGCGTTTCTACAATGATATGACTGATAAGGGTAAATGAGTGTTATCAGAGGGTAGAGAAGTGGCTGAGAATACAGAAAGTGCCGAAGGAGATGTAGTGCTACAGCAGTTGAGGAAAACCCGAGCGCAAGTGAGTATATGGGATTTGTTGTGTGCACCTCAGGAGCATAGGCGGGCCATGGTTGAGGCCCTAAGCAAGATAGTGGTGATGGAAGATGCCAACCCCGCAATGTTTGTTGGGTCAGTGCGAAATGAGGCTTTGCAGACAATCACTTTTTCTGATGAAGAACTCCCAGCTGAGGGGAGAAATCATAATAGACCTTTATTTATCAGAGCTGAAGTGAGGGGTAAAAGGACCTATTGTGTGATGGTGGATGACGGCTCATCCATTAATGTGTGCCCGTTGAAGATTTTGAAGAAGCTGGGTATGAAAGCAACGGATTTGGACCCCTCCAGTATGGCCATCAAAGCTTATGATGACAGTAAGCGAGGAGTTGAGGGTACATTTGTAGCAGCGGTCAAGGTTGGTCCTATTGAGGACGAAGTTGAGTTTACAGTGCTGGACATCCCAGCCACTTTTGCCTTGTTGTTAGGAATGCCTTGGTTTCACAAACTTGGGGGCGTGCCTTCTACTTTGCATCAGATGATTAAGTTCCCGTATGAGGGAGAGATTGTTACCATCCGAGCTGAGATAGATAATGTTGTGGCTGCCTTGGAGATACAACCTTTCATGAGGTTTCAGGTGTCAGCACTTTTGAGGAATGGGTGGATCTTAGGGTGGCTAGGATCATGAAAAAATGATGTTTGAACCAGGTGAAGGTTCAAAATTGCCAGATTTCAGAGGACATACTACTCGGAAGGGTTTGGGATACACATTTGATGAAGAAAAGCTGAAGGTTAAAAAGAAAGGGCTGAAATTGATGGAGTACTTTGTGAAGGCTTCAGGGTATCAAGGTGAGCCCGAACCGATAGAAGTTAATGGGATTGTGGTGCCTAGATTTGAGATCTTCCAGGATTTGTTGGGTGAGAAACCGCTGACTAAAGAAGCTGTGGAAGTAGAGAATTGGGAAGAAGAGTTGATGAAGTTGGAGAGCCTGACTCTGGGATAAGACAAAAAGCCTGAGGAAAACCTGGTTGCAGAGGAAGAAGTGTCTATAGATGATGAAGACATTTACATTCCTGATTTGTTTGAATGTACTTCCGCATTATCCAGTAATAAAGACATTTCTTTTGCTTACTTGCCTGAGTCATTCCCATTTACTCTACACGAATCAAGCATATTTGATATCAGTTCGGCCAGAACTACTGCATTTCACTTGGGTACACTTGAGAACCCTAAGGAAATTTTGATTGCAAGTGAAGTTACCTCCTAAGAGAGGGATAAATTAGAAGAAGTATTGGGTAGATATGCCAAAGTGTTTGCTTGGTCCTATGAGGACATGCCTGGGGTAGACAGAAACATTGCCCAGCACACAATACCAACTTATCCGAATATGAGGCCAGTAAAAACAGAAACTCCGACGGATGAGACCAGAATGGGCTGAGAAAGTCAGAGAGGAAGTTAAGAAACAGATAGATGTGGGGTTCCTGGAAGTAGTAAAGTATCCTGAGTGGTTGGCTAATATAGTGCCAGTGCCGAAGAAACACGGGAAAGTAAGAATATGTGTGATTAGAGAGATCTCAACAAGGCTTGCCCGAAAGATGATTTCCTCTCCCCTACCGCACATAGATGTTCTGGTTGATAGTGCGGCTCTATCTGCTATGTATTCATTTGCAGACGGGTTTTCAGGTTACAATCAGGTGCTCATGGATGAGGAAGATAAGCACAAGACTGCCTTTGTTACCGAGTGGGGTACTTATTGTTACAGGGTAATGCCGTTTTGGGCTCAAGAATGTGGAGCTACGTATCAGCGGATGGCCACTACATTGTTCAACGATCTGATGCACAAAGAGATTGAAGTGTATGTGGATGACATGATGGTGAAATCAGAGACAAGAATTGGGCATATAGAAGCACTGGAGAGGTTCCTTCAGAGAGTTGACAAGTACAACATGTGGCTGAACCCCAAGAAATGTGTGTTTGGGTAACGTCAGGAAAGCTGCTGGGGCATACAGTGGGAATGGGAGGAATTGAGGTAGACTCTGAAAAGATCAAAGCAATCACAGAGATGCCAGCACCGAAGACTGAGAAGGAGTCAGAGCATTCCTGGGGAAGATTCAGTACATCAGTCGGTTCATCGCCAAGTTGACGTCAGTGTGTGAGCCTATCTTCAAACTATTGAGAAAAGATCAGCCGGTAAAGTGGAATGAGCAGTGTCATTCAGCTTTCGACAAGATCAGAGAATACTTGGTAAAGCCTCCTGTGTTGAAACCTCCGAGGTTGGACAGACCTTTGATATTATTTGGCCATAGAATCAGAAGCACTGGGGGCAATGATGGTACAGGAAGATGAGACATGGATAGAACATGCAGTTTACTATCTGAGTAAGAAGATGCTTCCGTATGAGGCTCGTTATCAAGAAGTAGATAAGATCTATCTTGCAGTGGTATGAGCTTCCAGGAAATTGCGGCATTATTTCCAGTCTTACAAGATCCAGGTAGTGGCAAAGGAGAATCCTCTGAAATATCTGCATTCAGTGCCTTCGCTAGTGGGGAAATTGGGGTGATGGTTAGTATTGCTGACAGAGTTCGACATTGAGTATCTCACCACCAAAGTGATCAAGGGGCGAGCAGTAGTAGAGTTTCTGGCGTTGCAACCAATTGAAGGGGATCAGTATAAGTTTGAATTTCCAGATGAAGAGATCCAAGCAATAACAGTTCAGAGATGGAAAATGTATTTTGACGGAGCAATGAATTACAAGGGAGCCGGAATTGGGATTGTGATAGTGACCCCCGAAGGAGAGACCTTGCCTTTGGCAAAAGGTTGACATTCAGAGTAACCAACAACATGGCCGAGTATTCATAAAGAAAGTACGCCCCACCAAGATCAGAAATGGTGATTTGGTACTTAAGAAATCAAAGCCGTCGACGACAGATCCAAGAGGAAAGTTCAGACCTAACTGGGAAGGGCCTTACATAGTGCAGAAAGTAATGGGAAATGGAGCAGTGAGGCTATCTTGGAAGGGAACGACTTCACCGAGTCGATCAACGTAGACAGATTGAAGCAGTATTTTGCCTGAGGGGGAGAAGACCGAGCAGTCACCAAGGAAATTGGCAGAAGACCTAACCCAACGGAATAAGAAAATCATTCATGCATACACGTAACATTGAATTCTCCTCGTGTTTGTTTTTGTTTTATGTTCGTAGAAATGATCCAAGCAGCGTCAGCGCAGCTTCAGTTTCGGGGATAAGTCCCAGGAGGCGAGGCCCATATCAACTCGGGGGCGAGGCCCCACACCATGTCAGCTCGGGGGCGAGGCCCATGTCAGCTTGAGGGCGAGGCCCACATCGTCAGCAGTTTTGGGATGCGTCGCAAGGTCGAGGCGCCCCTGTTGTCAGTTGCAGTTCCGGGATGCGTCCCAGGGTCGAGGGCCTACTGCATCATCAGTTGTAGTTCCAGGATGCGTCCCAGGGTCGAGGGCCCACTACATCATCTGTTCGAGGGTGATGCCCTCATTTCCAGCGATATCGGGATGCGTCAACAGGGTCGAGGTGCCCTCGTTGTCGGTTGTAGATATTGGGATGCGTCCCAGGATCGAGGTCCACTGCAGCACCAACTCAGCTCGAGGCAGCAGACGAGCCAGGTAAGTGAAAATGCATTGCATAACTTTGATAGGATTGTTCAAAGTCACACACTGCATAAGTCCCATCAAAGTGGGGGCGACTGTAGGCATTGTATTTTTTCATGTGAAACCCGATGATGAGTCTCAGTTGGAGGCACTACCTTCTTAGTTAAGGATATTGCGGGAAACGATCGTCGGAAGGGAATCGGTGTTTCATTATATTTTTATTCACTTGTTAAGCTTCAGGATCACTTGTTGGACCTCCGTTTAAAGCACTCTTGGCCCAAACCCACTTACCAAACCAACACAACACCTAGCTTACCAAGACAAAGCCCACGCCCACACCCACCTAGTCCCACACGCCCATGGCCCCTAAAATACACCCAAATTAAATTAAATATTAACTAAATAAAATATTAATTAAGTCATTTACTAAATTAAATAAGACATAAAATATAATTATACCAAATTAAAATATTGTAACTTCCTAATCCAAAATATTATATACTAAATTAAAGAAAACATTAAATTAAATCATACCTAATTAAGATAAATCACAAATATTATATACCTTACTTAACCAATATCATGCCTAAAAAAGATAAATCAAATATTCAACCTTCATAATTCACCAAAAATTTTCCCCCCCAATCAATCAAATCATTTCCTTGTTTGACACCAAATCCAATCTATTCCTTGTGAGACAAGACAAATCCCTAGCCCTTGTCTATATAAACAACCCAAAACCAAAGCCAACGCCCTCTCCAATCTCTCACAATTCACGCCCATACATGACCAAGAAACCCTAGCACTCTTACGCATACAGTAACAAGAAGCAATACAAACAATTCTCTTCATCTCCACCCTCACTTCACCGAAAATAAACCTTCAAAATAGTCCACTAAAACACCAAAACAATAGCCCAAAAAACTGCAGCCATACCACCGAAAAACACCTTAAAACAGTCCTTAAAATCCTTAAAACAGTAACATAAAAAACTGCAACCCTTAGCCTCCTTAAACAACCGAAAAATACAGCCCTTAGACCCCTAAAAAACGCAAAAAGAGTAGCTTTAAATACTTGAAACAGTAAGCAGAGAATGCAAAGAAAACAGCAGCAAAACGGAGGTCAAACAGCAGCAAAACGGAGGTCAAACAGCAAGCAAAATAGCAAAACAGTGAGCTAAGACGCTAAACCAGTGAACCGGAGAAGTTGAGGAGCTTTAACCCTTCCGATCTCCGTGCAACGTAAGTCTGAAAGTCGGCAAAAAAGGTTAGACCTGAGGGTATTTTTCACACTTGTTTTCAGTTTTATCTTTAATTTTTATTGAGTTTTGTTCGCATGATTACTATATTAAAATGCATGTTGTAGCCCTTGAGTAGATAAATATGCATATATTGTAAAATGATGTATGTTGTGACCCTTGAATAAAATGAAAAATGTGTCTCCTCTCGTGGTATATAGGATGGAAACCCGGACATAAATTTCATAGCCGATTCCGAATGGACGGTAATATGATCTGTACTCGGGA
>SKCR01022546.1:0-35159 GCA_019454045.1 Zanthoxylum bungeanum
TGTTTCCAACTCATCCAATGATCAAAAACACAAAATACCATGACATTAGGGTTCATGTACCTCTCGGCCAAGCCTAAGATTTGGGAAAAAAATGATCCAATCAACGTTTCATGAAATTGATCCAATACAACTTCAAAAAAACATCATTCAAGCATACTCAATCAATTAAATTAATCAAATCATGCTCAAAATCAATTTACCCAATTTTAACCCTAAGTTCAAGTTTCATGCTCAACCTCACTCTGATACCATTGTTGGGTTTCTACGGTCTAACCGGGATCGATTAAGCAATGAAAATCATGTGAATACATCAAAGAAGTTGAAGAATACTTACAATGATCGGTTGAGCGAAGCGACGAAGAAAAAAACTCTTTGTACTCCTCCTAGAAGCTCTCGACAGTGGCAGTTTTTTCCTCCTCCAAGAATTCGGTCATCACCTCCATCAAGCTCCAAGCATTGTTTTTTGATTCCAAGCTCACAAGTGCGGTTCCCTATCACCTTCGTAAGACATCGAATGTGTGCTAGAACTTAGGAATTTTTGCCACAAAAATTCCTTAGTTTCTCCTCTTCATTCTCGGCTTTGATAGTGAAATGAAAAAGAAAAATGGCCTTGAGGCTGTGAGAGAGAGGAAGAAGAGTGGAGTGAGTGTGTTGTGTTTTTGGTTTTGTGTATTGTACACTTAAATGATTTTCCTAAAATCAAATGCCAAAAAATTGCTTTCAATAAAGTCAAACCAATTAAAGCCACAACCACTTCCATCAACTATTCACATCAAAAGGACTACACATCACATCTCTCAAAGTGACAAGTGATATGACGCTTGATGCGACTAGTGATTTGACGCTTGATGTGACTTGTGGGCCGCACTTAAATTCACAATGGGAGTGCGCCTGCAAACACTCCGGGGCTCGGGTTCGCTAATTCCAAATTAACGAATATTCCGTTGCGACGCAATTAAATAATTATGCCTAATAAAATCACTATTCACGTCACTAATGAATTAATTCTAAATTAACTCGTTCGCCCGAATTAAGATCTAATTTTAATTCTGCGTCGAAATCCAATTTCGTATAATATATCGAATATATTATTTTATCGATTAATTCGAAATTAATCATTTTCTCTCTTTATATAATATTTTATCCCAAATAAAATATCTCCGTAATTAATCCCAGATTAATTTTCTCTCTCATTTAATTAATCCAAGATTAATAAAGTGCGAGTCATACGTCATCGGTGAATCTTCGGGAAGCGACCCATGAGATCCCCGGATATGTTGGCAGTAAATCCGGTCGTCGGACTATCCTAACACGTAAGTACCTAGTACTACATTTTTACCGATTTACAATATAAGGTTGGCTTCTAGCAAAAGCACCATGCCTACCCAATTCTCCAGAAATATCCTTACAGAAATATGTGATATATATTAGGCGTAGTATACGTAGTATTGCGTATTTCGATCCAGTATCGGATGTCACGTGCTAGGCCTGAGGCTGGAATTGTGTCTGCCCCGTACGAAGCACATATCGGATCTCTGGTAACTAGTCTCTATAATCGGATATACATGACCTAGTCATAATATCCTGATAGCTACAGCATATAAGAGAACAAGTTCCGTATCCTACGTGACCATCATCTCCACTATGACTGGAGTGATACTTCCGTCTTACATCACATCCAACACACTACGATTCTCAATATACCCAGCAGAGGCGTACACAGAACCTGTTAAAGCCCTGGACGACCAAAACCAAAGTATATTGATTGTCCGCAAGTATTAGCGGTGCAAGTCTCAGGTTAAGACCAAATACACCTACCCTGATTCGGACTTCCATAGACACATAGTCATATTACCAATGGAATTCCGAGGGGTCTATCCAGAGCGAACCTATTTCCGTACCATCGGAAAACACAACCTCTTATTACACTTACATGAGTATTATATACCCTAATATGTGAGAACTATGCCGTTATGCCCTCACAACGCGCACAAGTGTAATAATAGTCTTTTACGCATTATCGATGTCCAATCTCGATAATACTCTGACTAGGGATATTTAATGATTAAACCTTCGTGGATTGATATTGTCTCATGTCATCTTAATCCAGGAACTAATCATATGGACCTTCTATCATTTATACATCTTGGTGATCTAATCACAAATGATAAAAGAGCAATTTCCTTTGTCACATAGTTAATTTGTACAACAACACCCTGATCTGTACAAATAGTGATGCTATAGGTCATAACTGTCCAACAGGAAGAGCAAATGTCCGAACATATTGAAAATCTCATGACTTCATGAGAAACATCATTGTATTGGGGAGTAAAAATCGAGGACATCGCCCAGAAGCTTGACATAATATAAAAACCATTTAAAGTAAAGCACCATACGAGTGTTAGTGTCCTAGACATGCCCAGGTTTCTAAGTCATGATATTATGTGTGAATGATCAAGTGAGTTTGCGGAAAAAACTTACAATGACCAGATGTGAGATTTAAAAAGTATTTCTCTGTTAGAAGCTCCAAGCTTTATGTTGAGTCTATCCAACCCAAAGGTGGGTTTCCCTATCACCTTAATCAACTCCAAATGTGCTAGCAAGCTTGAAATCTTTGCAACAAAAACTTCAAAGAGAAAAGGAGGCTCACGATGAAGTTTTGAAGATGAAGATGAAGTTTTGATATTTTTGTTTTCTAAAAACTAATACTAATGTTGACTTTCCAAAAGGTGTATATCTTTTCAAAAAAGAAAAAAGCAAAGTGTGTTGAGCAAGTTTCTTTAAATACTCCCTTATACTTCCATCAATTTGGTGACAATTGATGTGAGGTGGTGGGTCCCACCACTTAAATTCCAAATTCAAGTTGGGTTAGACAACACATTTTGGCCTCGGGTTCGTTCAATCCGATTAAACGAATTTTTCCGTTGCGACGTAATTAAATCCAATTTAATTAAATAATAATTCCTAGCAAATTATTATGAAAGTCGTTTAGGAATTAATTCCAAATTAATTCGTTCGCCCGAATTAAAATTCAATTTTAATTCCGCATTGAAATCCGATTTCAATTAATATATCAAATATATTATTTAATCGATTAATTCCAAATTAATCGCGTTCTCTCTTTAATTGAATTTTATCCCATATTAATTCTGTTTGAGTCAAATGTCATCAGTGAATATTTGGGAAGCGACCCAAGAGATCCCTGGATATGTTGGCAGTAAATACGGTCATCGGACTATCCGAACACGTGCATACCCCGTACCACGTTCTTACCGATTTACAAGACATGGTTGACTTCTAGCAAAACATCGTGCCTACCCAATTCTCCAGAAATATTCAACGAGGAATATATAATCTATATCAGGCATAATATACTATGTATTGTGTATTACGATCCAGTGTCGGATGTCACATGCTAGGCCTGAGGCTGGAATTATGTATACCCCGTACGAAGCATATATCGGATCACTAGAAACTAGTCTCTGTAATCGGATAATCATGACCTTGTCATACTATCCCGATAGCTGCAGTATTTAAGGGTACTAGTTGGTTATCCCTGCGTGATCATCATATCCATATGACTGAAGTGATACTTCCATCTTGACATCACACCCAATACACTACGATTCTCAGTATACCCAGAAGAGGCATACGCAGAACCTGTTAAAGCCCCGGATGACCAAAACCAAAGCGTACTGATTGTTGCAAGTATCAGAGATGCAAGTCTCAGGTTAAGACCACATACACCTACCCTTATTTGGATTCACATAGACACATAGTCATACTACCAATGGGATTTCGAGGGGTCTATCCAAAGCGAAGCTGTTCCCGATCCAACGGCTAACAGAACCTCATATCACACTTGCATAAGTATCCAATACTTAAATATATGAGAACTATGCCGTTAAGCTTCCATAACACGCACAAGTGTAATACTAGTCTATTCCGCATTATCGATGTCCAGTCTCGATAATACTACGACTATGGATATTTAATGATTAAACTGTTCGTGGATTAATACTGTCTCATATCTTATTAATCCGGAACTAATCATAAGGACTTTTATCATTTATATATATTCAAGTAATCCAATTACAAAATGATAAATAGCAATTTCCTTTTTCACATAATTAATTTGTACAAAAACCACAATGTATTTTACAAATATTGATGCTATATCGGATCACTAGCAACTAGTCTCTGTAATCGGATAATCATGACCTTGTCATACTATCCCGATAGCTGCAGCATTTAAAGGTACTAGTTGGTTATCCCTGCGTGATCATCATATCCATATGACTGAAGTGATACTTCCATCTTGACATCACACCCAATACACTACGATTCTCAGTATACCCAGAAGAGGCATACGCAGAACCTGTTAAAGCCCCGGATGACCAAAACCAAAGCGTACTGATTGTCGCAAGTATCAGAGATGCAAGTCTCAGGTTAAGACCACATACACCTACCCTGATTTGGATTCACATAGACACATAGTCATACTACCAATGGGATTTTGAGGGGTCTATCCAGAGCGAAGCTGTTCCCGGTCCAACGGCTAACAGAACCTCATATCACAGTTGCATAAGTATCCAATACTTAAATATATGAGAACTATGCCGTTAAGCTTCCATAACACGCACAAGTGTAATACTAGTCTATTCCGCATTATCGATGTCCGGTCTCGATAATACTACGACTATGGATATTTAATGATTAAACTGTTCGTGGATTAATACTGTCTCATATCTTATTAATCCGGAACTAATCATAAGGACTTTTATCATTTATATATATTCAAGTAATCCAATTAAAAAATGATAAAATAGCAATTTCCTTTGTCACATAATTAATTTGTACAAAAACCACAATGTCTTTTACAAATATTGATGCTATGGGTCATAATTGTCCAACAACGAGACCTCCTAATTTATTTTCATTTCTTTTGCAGATCACTGGAGCGATAAAGTTTAATAAGGTGATACAAAGACTGAATGAGACAAAATTCCTTTGGCCACCTCATTGTTGGAAGAGACCCTTCTAAAGCAATGCTCTTGGGATTGTCCTCAATCGGACATCCAAAACCACGATGAAACCTCCCTGACGGATGAACTTCAGTCACGTCAGGCTGAAGACGATAAATTTAGCGCTAGTAGGGAGGCAACCAATGCAAAATTTTATTTTATTGTTGTTTTTATTGTTCATATTTTATGTATACATGTTGTAGCAATTTTAATTTTATGTGTTATTTTTACAGGGAAAAACACAGACGGAGCACTTAAAGCAGAGCAAGCCAGTAAAAATGAGGTTATCACATAATAAAGTTGGACAAAATCGCAAATATAAAAAATCAATTTATCCGAAATGGAAGAGTAATAAATCAACTCTTGAAACGCATCTTAGTGAATATGTTTAAAGGATTTACATTTTACCAAAAAAAAAACAATAGCCCCTAAAAGAAACCATGGTACTATTATTCTCTTATCTTTCTTTTGTTTTGTAAGGCATTGGGGATAATGCTAGGTTTAGGTTTAGGGGTGAGGTTGCTTATCTTTATCTGTTTTCTCCATTATTTTTTCCAGCACATTTTTCTTTCCTGCATGTAGTGTGTTTTGCATGTTTGCTTGTTTTAATTTTTGCATGCTTTTTTCAAAAATACCAAAAACAAAATGAGTCTAATGATGAGATTGTTTGTCTTAGTAAAAGGTTCTAGGAAAAGATAAATGCTAATTTCACTTTCATCATTTACTTTGAGCCTAATATCTAGGCCAGACTCATATGCACTAAAAAAAATAGTTTTGTAGCAGTTAGATAA
Source organism: Zanthoxylum bungeanum (assembly GCA_019454045.1). NCBI lineage: Eukaryota > Viridiplantae > Streptophyta > Magnoliopsida > Sapindales > Rutaceae > Zanthoxylum > Zanthoxylum bungeanum. The sequence continues at coordinate 5,816 of SKCR01022546.1, forward strand.
TAAGGAATTGACAAAGTGACTAGTTGAAATAATCGGTGGATGATGAATGACCGTTTGCCTGAATATCTGTTTCTGACTACATTTATTTTTGATGTGAGGTAAAAAAATTGATGATGCATAAAAACTGACCAAGCTTTTACTTAGTAATCGGGCGTCTTTCCTGGCCAGCAGTGACTATTCACGTCAAATGGTATGGCTTGAGTTAGTTAATAAATAAGCTTTCACTTAGTAACCGTACATCTTGCCTCAGTAAGCAGTGATCGTTCGTGTCAAACAGGAAAGCTTCAATAAAAAAAATCATACATCACTTTACAAATATTGTAGCAATCAAAACAGTTTTTAAATACTCAGGTTGGTTTGACCTATTAACTACAGAGAATTGAGACAAACTCACCTAGTTAATAACTTAGAATCGATGATGTTTGCAGAATTATTCACACAAACACTCAGAGTCTGATTTAGATACTTTATTCAAAAGAATGTATTTTAGTTGTAATATGTATTTTGAAGGTTCCTTTAACGTTGTTGCTAGACATTCTCTGAGGACATTGTATATATATCTTTATTTTCATTTATTTTATTTCTTTATTTATTTTTATGTGTGATTGCATGTGCATGATTGACGTTTGTAGGTATCGTCACTGTAAACCCTCACGAGACTATAACTCATCCACTAGGGACACCTAGGGGTTTAAAGGCTTGTTGCATACGCTAAATGCAACCGTGATCCCTACGAATGTGGCATAAATTAATTTAGTCTTAGTTGGTTATTTCATTTTGTTTTTATTTTTTTTGCTCGAGGACTAGTAAAATATTATGTTTGGGGGTGTGATGAGCGGAAAATATATCAATATTTACCGCCCCTTTGACCTAATAATTTGTTTAGTATCTCAGGTTTTATTAACGTTTTGATGTGTTTTAATTTATTTTACAGATAAAATAAAATCGGGACTCAATTGAATCAATCAGGATGAAATATGGAACAAATAATGGTAAAACTGGACTTGTCATTTGGATTTTGGAGGTTGGAAACTTGAAATGGTGTTCTAACGACATACAATTTCGAAAATTTCAACTTTACGTAATTTTCATATTTTAGCCATAACATTTTACTCCACTATCAGATTGAGGTGATTCAAGTTCCAGATGAAATAAAACTCAAAGATCTACAACTTTTATGCTCAAAAGAATTTTGAATTCGGAAGTTTACATGACCAAAATTGATAAAAATTCCAAGAATTGTTATATGTGTAATTACTAAAGTCATTATAAAAAAAAATAGAAATGATAATTTATAATTGTCAAACTTCCACCGAACATGCTTGCATGTTTGTTGGAGTGTTTGGTGGAGTGTTTCGTGGTATGTTTGGTGGGGTGTTTGATGGAGTGTTTTGTGGAGTGTTTTGTGGAGTGTTTTATGGAGAAATTGGTGGAAGCCTTTTCTTTGCCTATAAATACCAAGCCATTTCATTTGTAAATTTCATACTTTCCTTAGGGTTTCTATTAAGGAACTTGAGGATTGTATCTTGTGTGTTTATTTTCTGTATTTTAATTATGAATTTTTATTTTTAGTAGTAATAATGGTTTGTTTGTTTTATCTTTCTTTTATGTTTTGTAGTTAATTTCCCATGGGGAATGGTGAAACCCTTAATATGATAAGGTAGATTAATCTCGCTTAATTTATAATATGGAAATTGTAATCTAATAATATGGATTAATGTTGTACCGCCTACATGGCTGGTTTTATTTATTTGACATAATGTGACACCGCCTATATGGTCGGTCTTTAGGTGACAGACTATTACTGCCTATATGGCTAGTTTATGGAAAATTAATAACATCGCCTTTATGACTGGTTTGACTTAATTTGGTAATACTGATAATTTCTATATTATAATAAATTGAGATCTCTACTTTTGAAATATTAAAGGTGGATCAGCTAACCCCAATATTTTTATTTTTAATCTAGGGAAGTGATGAAGCACAATATTCACAAGTTTAATAATTGATTTTCTAATATAATGGATAATATGTTAGGCTTGTTTATTGAATCTTAAGCTTAATACTTCTTGTTGCCTGATCACCAATAAGATTGATGTGGTAAACTTAAAATGAACTTGACTAATGGATTTTAGCTTTCAGCCTTAGATTCAATAGCTCACGATCTCACTTTATGGGAGTTTTCCTTCCAGGATAGACATATACCTATCGAGCGTGGGTAGCCACAATTGGAAATTGATTTTAATGAATTCAGAGTTTCTTGGTTAACATAGACATATAGGTAATTTGGTTACTTTGGGTGTTTGCATCTGACCATCGACATAGATTTTGCTTATCTTCGTGTTCCAGGTTAACAAACTAATTTATTACACATGTATTGGAGAATCAATTCATCACTAGAATAATATTGTGTGAGAACACAACCCTAAATGTTTGTGTCTTTTGTTTATTTTCCTTTGTATTTTCTTTTATGTTTTTTTTTTATTCATTTATTTAGCAAATCCATATTCAACCAACCAATCAACGATCATTCACTTCTCACCCCAATTAGATACCTGTAAATAAATAGAATCAATAATTAATAATAACAGTAGAAATTAAGTCCTCGTGGGATTGATATTTTTATACTACTTGAGTGATATGAGCGTTTGCGTTATGTGTGTGATTTCACCGGTCATATTTGCTAATGAAATTACTTTTCGGACATTTGATAAATATTTTGCAGTTCCGATACGAAATTTATTTTCTATTATACTCCAGATAACCCTTAGTATTTTAACCATAATTTTTTCATACGATATCCGATTTTAGTGAAATTTATAGCGTCAGAACTCGGACAATTACCTACAACTTTCGTATTGAACTTTATTCCAAAATCAGATCAGAAACAAGTCAAAATTTCATTTCAATTTAGATGAATAATAACCTACGATTTTAGCACGTGATAGATTATATGTTACAATGCTAGCCACTCATTTCATTACAAAAAATCAGCCATTTTTCTTATAAATAAGACATTAATTACTCATCCATTTGATATCCAAAAACTTGATCCAAGAACTCTAGAAGACTTTCCAATCTTTTTCATTATCATGGACTTTTTTGATGAAATGGTGATGAGTTCTCAATTTTTCTCTTGGTAAAATCATCGGCAGGAACCGTAATTCTTTTCGACGAAGTGAAGTAGTGCCAGCCAGATTCCAAATCAGTGAGTAGATACTTTCTTTTCAAGTTGATAGTTACTTATTTATTTTTAAATTGAGACTTACTTTTAAGAGCATCAGGGCATTAACCGAGTTTATTCCAGTTATTTTGATCTTGGAATTGATAGATATTGGAAGTATGGTTTTTATTGATTTTTGGAGGTATGGGGGAAAACCCACCTCAGGTGTTACTTGGAATTGACAGATCCAGTAACATGTACATATGTAGTTCAGGACTAGGGGGACGGTGATACGTAACGCCCCTAGATCCTAGTTTCAGGGTCAGGATGCAGCATTGACTAGCGCTCATGTATCTAGTTTAGTGACTTGGGGGATGGAGATATGTAACACCCTAAGGAACTAGTTAGGCGCGTGGGGGATGTCGATATGTAACGCCCTCATATGTCAGTGGTTTTCAGATGAGATTTTTCAGAAATTTCAATTTTATGAAAGAGTTTCCAAGGAAATAGTTTTATGATAAATCTCAAAGCTTTACAGAAAGAAAGAAGTTTCCAGAAAAGTTTTACAGAAAGAGAATTGTTTCAGACAAAGAACTTTCAGAAAAGTTTAGCCTTCTTGAGATGATTTCAATTTCAGAAAATAATATTTCATAAAGTATTTTAGTTTCTGTTTTAAACTGTCCACTTATTAAGTTGTTCAAACGATCTAACCCCCTCCACTTTCTAGTATTTTCTGTTTTTTAGGTATACTCTGAATACGAGCTTGAGAGGATGGATACTGATTGCAATTAGTAGAGTGTTTAGGTCCACCTTGAGTACAGATGTTCAACACAGTTAGTGTTAGAGTAAAGTTGCATGTCAAACATTAGTATTGTATAAGTCATTATAATATGCTAAAAGTGTCCACTAACAGAGTTGTAAGGTGAAGTATTGTTTAGTACACAGTTATGAGTATTGAAATATATTTTTTTTGTTGAGTTGGGCAATGGCCCTTATATATGGTTTTGTATTTGAGACGGGATTATTAGTGATGATCATAGTCAGAAAGTCAAAGGCTCAGGGGGATAAGTCAGCCTATCGCTTGCCGGTAACATCTACGAGAGGGCGATGTTACAAAATCATGACACATAAACTGTAAAACATGACATGTAAATCGTGAAATGTAACTGTAGATCAAGACATATGAACTCTAAGTTGTGAACTATAAATGTAAATTATAAACTGTAATTGAAAACCATAAACTGTAATTGTAAATCATGAACTATAACGGTAAATCATTACACGTGATTATAAAATGTAATTAAAAATCATAATCCGTAACTATAATCTATGAACTGTAACTGGAAATCATGAATCGTAATTGAAAATCGTGACATGTAACTGTAATCTATGAACTACAATTGAAAACCATGAACTTTAACTTTAAATCATGACACGTGTTTGTAAATCACGAAAAAAAAACTAATAATTTCTGAAAAATATGTTTTCAACGATCAGGATTAGGAAGTCTCCCTCACATAGCCTTATGTATCGAGATTCGGCCGTCGCTCCTGCATACGCTTACATATCTACATCTCTATGAATCTCAAAATACGTGTGCAGCGATCAAGATTGAGATGTATTGCTCGCATCGCATTACGTATCGGGATTCAACGATCGCCCCTTTGTATGCTTGCATACTAAAATTCTTGAAACCTAAATAGTAAATCATGAAACATGGATCGTGAATCATGAAATATAGACAGTAAATCGTGAACATAAATCGTAATTCATAAATCATGAAGCATAATTCGTGAATCATAAATCATAAATCGTAATTCATAATCATTGTTCGTGAAAAATCAAATGTAAATCATGAATCGTAATTTGTAAATCGTGAAACATAAACCATGAATTGTAAAACACCGATTATACAACGTAAATCATATTATAAAACTTATCTACAAGGCAGAGTTCAACATCCAATCACAAGGCTAGTGTCAAGTCCTTCTTTTCGTGTGGTCGTGTGGAACTGAATAGAATGTTATACGCATGATTTTTCTTCATTTGATACCTGCAATTACAAAGGAAAGAAACCATTTTCCAAGCTTAGTCAAGTAGCGTGAAGAAACGAAAATATAGAAGAAAAAAGCTTGTTGGTCACGGGCATTTGATGAAAAGGAAGAAGGTAAAGAAAAAATATAAGCCATAAATACTTGATATTTATAATAAGACAATGTCAAGTGTAAGTCCCAAATGTAAAAATTTTTGTTATTCTCATTACATAGGAGTAGCGTAAATTAAGACCCAAACATGACTTAGCTTCACAAGAATTTAGAGAAATTGCATTACATAAAAGTTGCAGCCCTATATCTAAGAGTTCCAACGCCAACAAAATCACTGGAAAATTATAGCTGTAGCACAATATATTGCCAAAATACCATAGGTTGTTTATGATGGACATGCTACAATAAACCAGGATGTTACGTAATTATTGTATAAATCATTTAAAGTATAAGGAGTGTTTGAAAATGATCAAATATGGCTTTGGTGTGCTTATATTTAGATTATGGTGCAATGAGAGAAGGCAAACTCGAATTGAATCATTACAATTTTTTCCTTTGGAAAGTGTTTTGTATGTGGGTCATAACCTTTGGCTTAGATATCTAATTGAGGTGATGTAAGTTGAGTTGGAAATTAACTCAAATATCTAAAACTTTATAGTTCTCTTGAAAGTCTAATTCAGATGATTACATCATTGGAATTTTGTTCGAATTTCAAACTTGCGATAGTGTGTTCGAATTTCAAACATTATGATGATCTAGTCTGAAATTTAAGTTATCTAAAGGATATGTTAAAATCCCAAGAGTGTGAATAAAGTTTTGAATTCAATTTTAAAGTTTCTTTCACATTGATAAGTATGTTATCCTTTGGACTTTATAAATATCACATCGTTTTGTGCTATAGGAGATATAAGAAAAAATGACTTGCTCAAGTGTTGAGCTCTCTCTAAGCCACGAAATTGATCATCTAGTTGTTGAGGATCTCAAGTTTCATCTCTTCATAGAGAATAAACTAGATACCCTACACTAGAAGCGGCATTCTCACTTGGCTAGCACATTGAAGAACTATCATTTGCACTCAAAGGAACGTCCTTACCGTTGAAGATAAAGTATTAATGTGTTCACCATTGGAGGATACATGCTTGGATAGCTCATTATAGAGGTCGAATAGGTTGTTAAAGAGTGGTGGAGTGGGTGGATGTTGGACAATTATGACCCATAGCATCACTATTTGTACAGAACATGGTGTTGTCATACAAATTAACTATGTGACAAAGGAAATTGCTCTTTTATCATTTGTAATTGGATTACCGGGATATAAAATGATAAAAGTCCATATGATTAGTTCCAGATTAATAAGATATGAGATAATATTAATCCACTAAGGTTTAATCATTAAAATATCCCTAGTCGTAGTATTATAGAGATTGGACATCGATAATGCGGAATAGACTAGTATTGCACTTATGCGCGTTGTGGGAGCATAACGGCATAGTTCTCATATATTTGGGTATTGGATACTCATGCAAGTGTAATAGGAGGTTGTGTTTACCGATGGTATGGAAACAGCTTCGCTATGGATAGACCCCTCGGAATTCCATTGGTAGCATGACTATGTGTCTATGGAAGTCCGAATCAGGGTAGGTGTATTTGGTCTTAACCTGAGACTTGCATCGCTAATACTTGCGACAATCAATATACTTTGGTTTTGGTTGTCCAGGGCTTTAACAGGTTCTGTGTACGCCTCTTCTGGGTATATTGAGAATCGTAGTGTATTGGGTGTGATGTCAAAATGGAAGTATCACTTCAGTCATATGAAGATGATGATCACGTAGGATACAGAACTAGTACTCTTATGTACTGCAGTCATCAGGATAATATGACTAGGTCATGATTATCCGATTATAGAGACTAGTTACCAGAGATCCGATATATGCTTCGTACGGGGCATACACAATTCCAGCCCCAGGCCTTGCATATGACATTTGATACTGGATCGCAATACCAATACTACGTATACTACGCCTGACATAGATTATATATTCCTTTAAGAATATTTTTGGAGAATTTGGTAGGCACGGTGCTTTGCTAGAAGCCAACCATGCCTTGTAAATCGGTAAAAATGTGGTACCGGGTACGCACGTGTTCGGATAGTCCGATGACCGGATTTACTGCCAACATATCCAGGGATCTCATGGGTCGCTTCCCGAAGATTCACCGATGACGTATGATTCGAACATAATTAATCTTGGATTAATTATAAGAGAGAGAAAAATTACTCCAGGATTAATTGCGGAGAGATTTTATCTGAGATAAAATTCTATTTAAAGAGAGAGAGCGATTAATTTGGAATTAATCGATAAAATAATATATTCGATATATTATATGAAATTATATTTCATAACGGAATTAAAATTAGATTTTAATTCGGGCGAACGAGTTAATTTAGAATTAATTCGCTAGCGACATGAATAGTAATTTTGCTAGGCATAATTATTTAATTAAATTTGATTTAATTACGTCGCAACGGAAAATTCGTTAATTTGGAATTAGCGAACCCGAGCCCGGGATGTGTTGCGGGCCCACTCGGATTTTGAATCAAGTGGGGCCCACATGTCACATCACAAGTCATATCAACTAGTCAACTTTGTTACTTTATGGTGATGGAAGTTGGTGGTTGCTTATTTTATACTCTTTGTCATTTTGGAATGACTCATACCAACTTTGGATTTTGGTAATAGGTAATTTTTTTTGGAATCAATTACTAGATACACAAAATAAGAAAACACTTTCTTCCTCTCATGCTTGGCATGACCGAAACTCGCCTCTTTTTTTTCTTCACTTTGGCGTGAACCTAGGGTTCATGTTGAGTGATTTTTGTTTCAAAAATCACAAGTGCTAGCACACAAGGAGTCTTAAAAAGGTGATAGGGAAACCTATCCTTGAGCTTGGAATCAAAGATCAAAGCTTGGAGCATTGATTCAACATTCAAAGATGAGCTTGGAACACAACACCAGGGCTTGGCCGAAACTTCAAGGAGCAGAATTTTTGTGTTCAACGCATCCAAAATCCGATCAAATTGAGTATTTTCCGAATTCTTACTTTGTTGTATTCATATGATTTCTTGCTTAATTTGATCTTGGTTTGACCTAGAAAACCCAACTATGGTATCAGAGCCATAATTGAGCATGAAATTGAATTTAGGGTTCTTAAACATGAATTTGGGATTTTGTGATTTGAGCATGATTTCTTCAAATTGATGATTTGGTTGAGGTTAGATGATGTTAAATTGAATTTGTACATTGTTGGAATTGTGAAAAATTAATTGGATTAATTTTCCTCAATTTTAGTGCCTTGGCCGAATGTGATGCCCTATGATAGCACTTGGTGATTTTAAATTTTAGACCATTGGATGTGTTTAAAATGAATGGATAAATTGATTTTTGATTTAATTGGATTGAAATCAAAATTGATGAAAAACATCCATTATTGCTGTGAGCTATTGGAAGCATGTTGGATTGATTTTGCTTCAATTTGTGTTTGACATAAGTTGTTTAGTTAAAGCATGATAATTAGTGTAATTGTTGTTTTGGAAATATTAATTTAACTAATTAATTGTGGCTAATACACTTTAGTTAATTGAATTGTGATATTAGGAATATTGGAATTTAATTAATAAGGCTTAATTTGGAATTGGTTATTAATGTTGTATTTGGGCTTAATGGGCTTGGTTGGGCCAAGTTTGGTTTAGGATAATTGGTTGGATCCAATTGGGCCTAAAACCATTTCCATAAAGTCCAAATATGATTATTGGGCCTTTATAATTTAATTGGGCCTAATGGGCCAAAATTAATTTTGTGGCAAATGGTGATTCCTTATTGGGCTTTGGTTGCCAAAGTCCATGCCTTATAAATTAATTGAAAGCCCATTGGACTTTAATTAAATTGACATTGGATGTTAATTGGGCTTTGAGACCCGTTTAGATTATATTTAGAATCTAAGTCGCAAAGGCACATAAAAAATGTAATTATTTAATTTGGAATTAAATAAAGAATTAGCATTGAATACAAATTAAATTGGATTTAATATTGTAGTTTGATATAATTCAAGAATTCGTACTTTGAGTACTTATTCTTAAACAAGTTGGACTCGCGCAAATCAAATCGTTGTTTGAACATTGGATGATCATTAATCAAAGATTAATTAATTGGATTAGATTGATTGATAGCATGCTTTGTGTGAATACATAGATGTGATGTATGAATAATGTATATCAGATTGATATTAGATGGGTGAGGGCAATTTTGGAAATTGTTGTAATAAATTTAGAATTTATTAAATTGGACCTACGTGTCCAGCATATTACCTCTTGTTTCTTTATATTTCTCTTCTCACCTATTTCCCTCAATGTAAATGAGGTTTCTTTAGAAGTGTTATGTAATTGGGTATAAGTAAGATTTGTGCTAGTGGAAGAGAGGAAATGGAGAGATTTGTTCTAGGAACAAATTGTTTTAAATATCCATTCGCATATCATTATTAATTTATTTACCGCGCCTTATTATTCTATTTAGAATGCATGCTTAAGGGTGTATGATGAGCCTAATCAAAGATAATTAATTGGTTGCCAATTACGTGAAAACCCCTCAACAAATATTAAGTGTTTTCCTTCCATTGAGTGATTCATTCTCAAGATCCAAGATTGGCACTGGTTTGTTGGCCAAAGTCAAGACCTTTGCCCATCGCGGATGTGTTTGAATCATGAAAACTTTTGTTCCATATCGCATGTCTTGTCCAAGTTGTGATTTGTTGGCCAAAGTCAAGATCACTTATTGTCCATCGACATCGATTAGGAAGCTTTCCAAAGTCAATGGGTCCCGCTTAACTGGAATCATTAAGATTGTTGTGCCAAAGCCAAGACTTAGTTGATTCAGAGGAAAAAGGTTAGGGAATATATTGGATATATTGGCATAAATTGGATATATGTTTCGGACTTGGATGTCCACCTACTGGATCTAGGAATTGGATAAGATCCAATTGATCTTAGAGATCTACCTAGTTAAGTTTCATACAATTTGTTGGCCAAAGTCAAGATTGTGTGCTATTTAACGGGATCCTAGCCCATTAGGAACTAGGTTTCCCGAGTACTCAACAGAGGGTTAGAGGCTTGCCGAAAAATAGTGGGAGGCAAGTATTAAATTTGCAATTTCGTTTAGATACTTGCCAATACGCGCTCATTTCATTTTCGTCATTATTTATTAATAAATATATTAGTTGGACTAATATTTAATTGTTGTTTTAATTGAACAATTGGATTGTATTCAAACTACTTCATTTATAGTTGATTATATAATTGGATTATAGTAATCAATATATTTGAATTTAACCAATCAAATAGTAGTTGATTATATAGTTAGACTATAGTAATCATTATATTCGATTGTACCCGAAATCGTTGATTCGATAGTTGGACTATTGGAATCAAGATAACTGAAAGATTAACGTTTAAAACATAATCTGGGGTGAAAATGTCTTTAAACGACTTTAATTTTCAAATTGGGAATAGAACATCAGGATAGTCCTGTGAGCCGAGAAGTTACTTTATTTGATAGAGTGACGTCTCGAGCCTAAGCCCGGAGTTGAGCAAATAGGGGAGCATGAGCTTTGGAAGTCTCATGGTGATGATAACTTTAGTGCTAAATCATTTATGCTTGATGCAATGACACTTTAATTTTGTCGTCAAAATTAAGGATTAGATCCATGTACCATGATGATGAAATTAAAGATCTTCATAGATCTACTCCTAGATCTTAGATGTATGAATTGAAAAAGTGACCGGCGTAAACACACACGTATAACGCAAGCGCAAATATCGTTCAAGTAGTATAAAAATATCGATCCCACGAGGACTTAATAGCTAAACTATTAATTTTATGAGGTCAAATGATTACTAGTATCTAACAGGTTGTTTTATTGATTTGAAATGGTGACGATTCTAAATTTAAAAACTAGTAAATTAAATTGTTCGAAAGTAGGTTTTAAGAAAATTCAATATTAAAAACTATTTAGGGTTGTGATTTCTTCCAATATCATTTTAAAGATGAAGTGGTTATCTTAAAGTTGGGTAATATATTGATTTATTAACCTGGAACACTAAATTATGTGTAAGCCTCTGTCGATTGTCAGACACAAATACTCAGTTTAACCCAATTGAACCATATGTCTATGTCAACCAAATTATCTGGATTCATTAAGTTTAAGTTCCAATTATGGCTACCCCCGCCCGACAGGTATATGTCTATCCTGTAAGGAAATCTATTAAAGGGTTATCTATCCTCAAGGAAGATCGTGGGCTATTGAGTCTAAGGCTGAAACCTAAAATCCCTATGTCTAGTTCATTTTAGATTTACCGGATCAATTTTATTAATGGCCAGTTAATGAAAAAGCATTAAGATTAAGATTCAATAAATAAATCTTTATAATACCCAAACTATAATCTAACCCCTTTATAAACCGGTGATATTAAAAGTCATCACAACTCCAGATAACTAATTTAGTTACAACACATAACTAGAGCTAGTAAAAAATTGAAAATAAAAGATATAAAGTAAAAATGCGGTAAAGTAAATACTGAAAAGTAAATTACAATAAAATAAAATGCTAAGGTAAAATGAATTACTTTTACTACTACTAATTTAGATATCTCCCATAAGATAATATATAAAGTTGTGATAACATTACCAACCAGCCATATATGCGGTATCCTGATTAAGTCAAATTAAGTCCAACCAGCCATTAAGGCGGTAAAAAGATTTTTCCATGAACCTGCCATATAGGCGGTAAGAAAGTTTAATTACCAACCGACCAATCTGGCGGTATCCTTGATTAGTCAGGTTTAAACCAGATTAAAATGAATTACCAACCGACCAATCTGGCGGTATCTTTTTTAAGTCAATATTCTAAATAGTGAATATATTATATTTAAGGGAGATTAATCTAAATAGCAATAGTAAAAGAATTACCTTTCACCCTAGCTGGGGAAGTTACATCCTCATGGTGAATAGTAAAAACTATAAAAAGTAAAAAAAGTAAATTACTATTATTACGAAACGTAATTAAAATTAATTACAAAACTAAAAACTAAAAACTAAAAACTAAAAGAAACTAGAGAGAGAAACTCCCTCTTTACATCAAAGAGATGAGAGAGAGTAGTACCACTGAAACTGAAATCTCGAGCTCAATTTATAGGCCTCGGTGGGGTTCCAGCGTCGCGACCCCAAGGCCTTTGGCGTCGCTACGCCAGCTTCTGTCGACATGGCATGCTCTGGTTCGTCGGTTGCAGATTCTGGATAAGGTGATAAGGTGACACGTGGCAAGGTGGTTGGGGCTCAATTATTGTGACACGTGGCGGCTTCTGCATGGTCGGCTAGATTCTTATCCACCCCGTGTCAGATATGGATAAGAGAGCCAATAATTGATGCTGACGTGGCGACACGTGGCAAAGTGACTGTCGACACCATAGAATTGTGACACGTGGCACTTCCTGATTGGCTGATGATGACGTGGCGGTGAGGTGGCATGTTGACTCGGTCAACTGATGATGTGGATGATGACGTGGCTGTTGGAATTCTCTAAGGTCCCAAGGATCATTATCAAGCATTGAAACACATGTGAATACAATCAAACGAAGTCGCGGAATACTCACAATGATCGGTTGAACGATGCGGTGAACAAGAAAACTTTTTAAGCCTTTTGATGAGTTCATGAAGCTCACGGCAAACTGCAGTTTTTGGCTCTCCATATTCGGCCATGGATGGGTGAATCAAGCTCCAAGCTTTCTTGTTTAATCATTCCATGCACACGGGTGGGTTTCCCTATCAACTACGGACGACTCCGGAGTGTGCTAGCACTTTGATTTTGCAACAAAATCAACCATTACTTCTCTTCAACTCACGACAGTGAGCAAAACCAGAAGGCAGTGGACTGCCCACTTTAGGCGTGAGAATGGGAGAGAAGAGATACATGAGAGAAGTGCTAGGTTGTATTAAAAAATGGTAATTGATTTTCAAAAAATCATATACACATTTTGCTTTCAAAAGTCAAAGCTTTCAAAGCCATCCAACAACTCCAACAACTCACATCACTCAATCAAATTGTCACATCACTCAAAGTGACATGTGACTTGAAGCTTGATGTGACTAATGATTTGACGCTTGATGTGACTTGCATGTCGCACTCGCAAACACTCTCGGGCTCGGGTTCGCTAATTCCAAATTAAAGAATTTTCCGTTGCGATGTAATTAAATGATTATGCCTAGCAAAATCACTATTCACATCGCTAACGAATTAATTCTAAATTAACTCGTTCGCCCGAATTAAAATCTAATTTCAATTCCGCGTCGAAATCCAATTTCGTATAATATATCCAATATATTATTTTATCGATTAATTCCAAATTAATCGTTCTCTCTCTTTAATGATATTTTATCCCAAATAAAATATCTTCGCAATTAATCCCAGATTAATTCTCTCTCATCTAATTAATCCCAGATTAATAAAAGTGCGAGTCATACGTCATCGGTGAATCTTAGGGAAGCGACCCATGAGATCCCCGGATATGTTGACAGTAAATCGGGTCGTCGGACTATCCGAACACGTAAGTATCTAGTACTACGTTTACACCGATTTACAAGACAAGGTTGGCTTCTAGCAAAGCGCCATGCCTACCCAATTCTCTAGAAATATGCTTACAGGAATAAGTGATCTATATCATGCGTAGTATACGTAGTATCGTGTACGTCGATCCAGTATCGGATGATCATGTGCTAGGCCTGGGGCTGGAATTGTGTCTGCCCCGTACGAAGCACATGTCGGATGTGTAGTAACTAGTCTATGTAATCGGATATACATGACCTTGTCATAATATCCCGATAACTGCGTCATTTAAGAGAACCAGTCCCGTGTCCTACGTGACCATCATCTCCACTATGACTGGAGTGATACTTCCGTCTTGACATCACACCCAACACACTACGATTCTCGATATACCCAGAAGAGGCGTACACAGAAACCGGTTAAAGCCCTGGACGACCAAAACCAAAGTATATTGATTGTCGCAAGTATTAGCGGTGCAAGTCACAGGTTAAGACCAAATACATCTACCCTGATTTCGGACTTCCATAGACACATAGTCATACTACCAATGGAATTCCGAGGGGGTCTATCCAGAGCGAAGCTGTTTCCCGTACCATCGGTAAAACACAACCTCCTATTACACTTTCATGAGTATCCTATACCCAAATATATGAGAACTATGCCGGTTTGCCCTCACAACACGCACAAGTGTAATACTAGTCTTTTACGCATTTATCGATGTCCAATCTCGACAATGCTCTGACTATGGATATTTAATGATTTATCCTTCGTGGACTGATACTGTCTCATATCATTCTCAATCCAGGAACAAATCATAGGGTCCTCCTATCATTTATATATCTTGGTGATCTAATCATAAATGATAAGAGAGCAATCTCCTTTGTCACATAGTTAATTTGTACAACAATACCATGATCTGTACAAATAGTGACGCTATGGGTCATAATTGTCCAACAATCTCCCACTTGGCCTATAGCCAGTCACTCGAGTGTCTGAGACCCGAACTATGTACGGTTGGCTCAAACTGCTGAGAAATGCTTTCATCAGCGGATTTGCATGATTATCATCTGATGCGATTTATTCGATCATCACATCGTCACAATGTATAATCTGAACGAATCAGATGAATATCGAAGTATATATCTGGATCGTTGATGAAACCATTAATTCTTTAGCATGCGCTGCAGCCTAGCTCAGCTGCTAACATAACTATTCCTAATCCAATTAGGATTTATTATCGACCCATAAGGCTTCTATTGTTGCCTCACATGCAGCAATAACTTGCATTTGTTGTTTATTCGGTAACTGTATCTTGCTTGGAAGATTTCCAGCTCACTGTTCCGTTATTCAAACTTTATAGTACCGTTTGTGACTTATAGTCATTTTATCGGTTTAGGAAACTTGCAGTAGTGATCCCAGTCACTTCAAGTTCCCCTTCTCCATATTTTAATACAGCATCCTTAGATCTCTAAGATACTAATGGATGTTCTTAATATCAATCCAGTGACTATCACTTGGATTGGCCTATTTGTGAATCCATATGCTCAAAGCGTAAGAGACATCAGGTCTCGTACATTTTTCAATGTACTAGTTCTCGGAGAGTTTCATGAAAGCCAAGCTTTCACCGATAATATATTATGGGAATATCATTTCCAAGAAATGACATATTATCATCAATTATAGAACATTTATTGTCAGTGCGCTCCCACTAACCCTCTTATATACACAAGAATCATTTCGTTTTGAATTAAATCATAAACTATTATGATTACATCAAAGGATAATTCCAAGAACGCGATGCTTGCTTCAATCCAAACATGGATCGAATAACCCACAAACCTTGTTTGCTAGTTTTGGTACGACAAAACCGACAGGATGTTGTAAACATCCTCCGAAAGGTTTCCGTTTAAGGAAAGCGATTTTCCCGTTCAGCTGACATATTTCATAAATGAAACATGCAGCATCAGCGAGCATTATCCAAATGGATTTACCGTGGCAACAGGTAAAAGGTTGAATCGAAATCAACACAATGTTGATAATGATACCTTTCCGCTAAAAGCCTAGCTTAGAACGTTGGTATGTTGCCATCCATGTATGTCTTCCTTGAAGACTGATATAGTACCAATATGCACAATGCCTTGCGATACATCAACTATTGTCCAAACTTGTTGATATACATGGAATCCATTTCGGACTCATGGAACTTTGCCATAATAGGGAGTCGATACCTTATATCACTTCCTTATACGTAGTCAGTTGGTATACCTCAATAAGATTGACATCTTTATGAGGTGATATCATAAACCCATACCCCAGGTTGTTTTTCGATTCTCTCAGACTTACACGATTCTTGTGTATTCGAAGATTACTGGTATAGTTTCATCCTTGATGAACTATTCATGTTCCATTAAGATTCGATGCCTTGAATAGTATTACTCCGATTTTCATCGAGTTTTACTATCCTCCCACTTACCACTGCATATCGGTATTCCTCTTAGGAAAACCGCATGGTGAGCAACAATCTAATTGTTCTCTGGTGAGATGTATAAATACTATACTTTGGTATCCCTATGATAACCTACAATTCGGCACCTATCCAATTTGTGTTCTAGTTTGGTATCATCCAAACATATGCCTAGCATACCCAAATTATCAGGAATGAGAAACCCGGTTTCTTTCCTGTTCATATATAATATGAATTCTGTCAAACATATTTTCATGGAACCTTATTCAAAATAATTTTTGCACTGTAAATGCGTATCCGTTGAAGGAAATGGTAGCTTAGAGCGACTCATGATTAACCTTTATCATGTCCAACAAAATTCGGTTACTCATTTCGGACACACCGTCAAATTGACGTGTTCCGGGAGGAGTCCTCATTGAAAGAATACTATACTCTTTCAAGTATTTTAGAAACTTATTGCTTAAGTATTTTCCATTACGGTCTCACTGTGACAGTTTAATACTTTAGCCGATCTGTTTGTCTATTTTGTGTCGAAAACTTTAAAAGTTTCCGATTTGTGTTTCAGAAGAAACACATAACCATAACGCGATGCCACATCCGTAAAGGTCACGAAATATTCATATCCACCTCTAGCCTAGCTAGACATGGGCCCACTAGCTTCACTATGAACTAGGGCTATCAGATCGGTGGCATTTCCACTTTTACCAAGTAAAGGTGTTATAGGCATTTTGCCCTATAAATTAGATTCGTAGACTTTATTTGATTTAAATCAAATTTGTCCTAGTACCCACTCTTCGAAAGTGTGGATATACGATTCTTGTTTAATTGTGTCCCAGACAACAATGCCCCTTATTAGTTTCTTCTGATCAAATCAGTTTGAGCTATTTGTTTGTCATGTTATATATTTGAGATTTTTTTATATTCAAAATATAAATTATGTTATTCACATCTAATGTGTTTATCTCAATATTATATTTATATAATAAAACACTTTAATGTTCTAGAATATAAAGGTTCACCCGCAGCGGGTTAAACACTGATATAGAGATGATGTTTCTAGTCAAACTAGTCACATTATAACAGTTTCCTAATTTAAGTACACACCCGAAGGTAGTTCCTAAACTTAGGTATCTACGGTTGAAACAGCGACTTTCGTCCCGTTTCCAATTCGCAGATTAATCTCAACTGATGTCAGTATCCTGCTCATAGAAGATTCTGAACATCAGTATATATATATGTACCACACTAAGTACTTAAAATCAAATTTTAATACTAGTAGTGAACATATTTAAGACAAACATATTTGAAGTCAGAGCCTTTCTTGTCTTCAATTCCTTTATGTCTGCTTTATCCAAACGGCAGTCATGCTTCCGCGATCCTGTTTGCCAAATTTAGGCAGACATTTTGGGATATGTCATTTATCTTCCCAGAAGATTATAATGATTTTGCCTTTGCCCTTTTAATATTCCAGAAGCATTTGGCCAAGCCTCGGGTTTCTAGAATATCGAAGTAAGGTGCGCCTTGCGCTACTTGCCTTATTGCAAATTTTGACTTTGTCTCCTCGAGAATAGTCATTAACTCTCCAAGAGTTATGTATTTCAATTTAGTACTTCTAAGATCTAAAATAGATCTTTGAAGATCCTTCAATTTCATGTCGTACTTTAAGGATCTAACCCTTAGTTCTGACAAAGAAATTAAGGAGTCTACTGCGACAAGCTTAATGGACTAAGCACTAAAGTTATCATTACATAAATCTTCCAAAGATTATGCTCTACTATTTGCTTAACTCCGAGATTAGGCATAATATGTTATTTTATCAAATAAAGTAACTAATTATTTTCCAGGATTATCCTGAAAATTTATTCCCAATTTGAAATTAAACCATTTAAATACATTTTCCCTATGATTATGTATTAAACGTCAATCTTTCAATTTTATCTTGATTCTAATAGTCCAACTATTCAATCAACGATTTCAGGTACTATTATATATAATGATTACAATAGTCCAACTATATAATCAACTATACTTTTAATTTGTTAAT
Source organism: Zanthoxylum bungeanum (assembly GCA_019454045.1). NCBI lineage: Eukaryota > Viridiplantae > Streptophyta > Magnoliopsida > Sapindales > Rutaceae > Zanthoxylum > Zanthoxylum bungeanum. Next base: position 24,181 of record SKCR01022546.1, read on the forward strand.
TCAATTATATTGATTATTATAATCCAATTATAAAATCAACTATTTATTGAATTAGTTTGAATACAGTCCAACTGTTTTATTAAAACAATGATTAAATATTACTCCAACTAACATTTAATTTATTTGACGAATGATATTTGTTTGAGCGCGTATGGCAAGTAATTAAACGAATATTGCAAATTCAATTCTTGCCTCCCACTATTTTTCGGTGAGCCTCTAACCCTTTGTCGAGTACTCGGGAAACCGTGTTTCCTAGTGGGCTAGGATCCCGTTAAATATCACACAATCTTGACTTTGGCCAACAAATTGTATGATAATTAACTAGGTAGATCTCAAAGATCAATTGGATCCAATCCAATTCATAGATCCAGTAGGGGGACATCTAAGTCCGAAACATATATCTTATATATGCCAATATATCCAATATATTACCTAACCTTTTTCCTCTGAATCAACTAAGCCTTGGCTTTGGCACAACAAACTTAGTGATCCCAGTTAAGCGCGACCCATTGACCATGGAAAGCTTCGTAATCAATGTCGATGGACAAGAAGTGGTCTTGACTTTGGCCAAAAAACCACAACTTTGACAAGACACCAATATGGAACAAAGCTCTCGTGATTCAAACACATCGTCGACGGACAAAGGTCTTGACTTTGGCCAACAAACCAATGCCAGTCTCGGATCTTGAGTAAGAATCACTCAATGGAAGGAAAAAAGCTTAATATTTTACGAGGGTTTTTCGAGTGCAAATTGGCAACCAATTTATTATCTTTGTTAAGGTCTCATCATCATACACCCTTAAACATGCATTCTAAACACATAATAAAGTGCGTATAATAAATAATAATGATATGCGGATGGATACTTTACACATTGATCCTAGATCAAATCTCTCCATTTCTCTCTCCCGCTAGCACATATATTTGCTTCTACCCGTTACACTACACTTCTAAAGAAACCTCATTTACATTGAGGGGAATAGGTGAGAAGAGAATACAAAGAATAAAGAGGTATAAGGCTGGACACGCATGTCCAATTAATAAATTCCAAATTTATTACAACAATTTCTAAAATTGCCCCACCCTTCTAATATCCATCCGATATACATTATTCATGCATCGCAACCATGTATTCACACAAGCATGTTATCAATCAATCTAATCAAATTAATTAATCTGATAATTAGTGATCATCCAATGTTCAAACAACGATTTGATTTTGCTCGAGTCAAACTCGTTTTTGCGAATAAGTACTCAAAGTACAAATTCTCGAATTAAATTAAACTACACAATTAAATCCAATTCAATTTGTATTTAATACTAATTCACTATTTAATTCCAAATTAAATATTACACTTTATTAATAAACCTTTACGACTTAAATTCCAAATTTAATCGTTACGGGTCTCAAAGCCCGATTAATATCCAATATTAATTTAATTAAAGTCCAATGGGCTTTTAATTAATTTCTTTAAGGCGTGGACTTTTGGTCAACTCGGGTCAAACCCAATAACCAAAGTCCAATCCAGGAGTTACCCCATAAGCCTAGAAATCAATTTAGGCCCATTAGGCCCAATTAAATTTTAAAGGTCCATTAGTCGCATTTGGGCTTTATGGAGGCGGTTTTGGGCCCAATTGGATCCAACCAATTTAGCCTAAACCCAACTTGGTACAACCAAGCCCAATAAGCCCATTTACAACATAACAAGCCCAAATCCAAATTTAAGCCCAAATAATTTAATTCAAAAAATTCCAAATTTCTCAATTAAATTACATAAAGTGTATAACACAATTAATTACCCAATTAACATTTCCAAAACACCAATTAGCCTAATTAATCATGCTCAATTACATCAATTAGTGTCCAACACATTTTGATCAAAAAATCAAACCCATATACATGCTAAGGCTCTCGGCAATTGTAGGGGATTTTGTGTCAATCGACATTAAATCAACATCCTCAATCGTTTCAAGTCATCCAGTGATCAACGAAACAAAAAATTACCAAGAATTAGGGCTCTTTAACTTTCGGCCAAGCCATGAATATTGGGGAAATTTGTTCCAAACACAATTTCTTCAAATTGATCCAATCAATCATCAATTAAAACACATTTAAGCATACTAATTCATCCAATTTCATTAAATCATGCTCAAAAATGTTTTACCCAATTTTAACCTTAAATCATTTCCATGCTCAATATTGGCTCTCATACCATTGTTGGAATTCTCTAAGGTCCCAATGATCATTATCAAGCATTGAAACACATGTGAATACAATCAAACGAAGTCGCAGAATACTCACAATGATCGGTTGAGCGATGCGGTGAAGAACAAAACTTTTTAAGCCCTTTGATGAGTTCATGAAGCTCACGGCAAATTGCAGTTTTTGGCTCTCCATATTCGGCCATGGATGGGTGAATCAAGCTCCAAGCTTTCTTGTTTAATCATTCCATGCACACGGGTGGGTTTCCCTATCACATACGGACGACTCCGGAGTGTGCAAGCACTTTGATTTTGCAACAAAATCAACCATTGCTTCTCTTCAATTCACGGCAGTGAGCAAAACCAGAAGGCAGTGGACTGCCCACTTTGGGCGTGAGAATGGGAGAGAAGAGAGAGATGAGAGAAGTGTTAGGTTGTATTAAAAAATGGTAATTGATTTTCAAAAAATCATATACACATTTTGCTTTCAAAAGTCAAAGCTTTCAAAGCCATCCAACAACTCACATCACTCAAAGTGACATGTGATTTGACGCTTGATGTGACTAATAATTTGACGTTTGATGTGACTTGCGTGCCACACTCGAATTCGAAATGCGAATGCGCTTGCAAACACTCTCGGGCTCAGGTTCGCTAATTCCAAATTAACGAATTTTCCGTTGCGACGTAATTAAATGATTATGCCTAGAAAAATCACTATTCACATCGCTAACGAATTAATTCTAAATTAACTCGTTCGCCCAAATTAAATGTAATTTCAATTCCGCGTCGAAATCCAATTTTGTATAATATATCCAATATATTATTTTATCGATTAATTCCAAATTAATCGTTCTCTCTCTTTAATGATATTTATCCCAGATAAATATCTCCGCAATTAATCCCAGATTAATTCTCTCTCATTTAATTAATCCCAGATTAATAAAATTGCGAATCATAAGTCATCGGTGAATCTTCGGGAAGCGACCCATGAGATCCCCGGATATTTTGGTAGTAAATCGGGTCGTCGTACTATCCGAACACGTAAGTATCTAGTACTACGTTTACACCGATTTACAAGACAAGGTTGGCTTCTAGCAAAGCGCCATGCCTACCCAATTCTCCAGAAATATGCTTACAGGAATCAGCGATCCATATCAGGCGTAGTATACGTAGTATCGTGTATGTCGATCCAGTATCGGATGATCACGTGCTAGGCCTGGGGCTGGAATTGTGTATGCCCCGTACGAAGCACATGTCGAATGTCTAATAACTAGTCTATGTAATCGGATATACATGACTTTGTCATAATATCCCGATAACTGCGTCATTTAAGAGAACCAGTCCCGTATCCTACGTGACCATCATCTCCACTATGACTGGAGTGATACTTCCGTCTTGACATCACACCCAACACACTACGATTCTCGATATACCCAGAAGAGGCGTACACAGAAACCGGTTAAAGCCCTGGACGACCAAAACCAAAGTATATTGATTGTCGCAAGTATTAGCGGTGCAAGTCTCAGGTTAAGACCAATACACCTACCCTGATTTCAGACTTCCATAGACACATAGTCATACTACAAATGGAATTCCGAGGGGGTCTATCCAGAGCGAAGCTGTTTCCCGTACCATCGGTAAACAACAACCTCCTATTACACTTGCATGAGTATCCTATACCCAAATATATAAGAACTATGTCGTTATGCCCTCACAACGCGCACAAGTGTAACACTAGTCTTTTACGCATTTATCGATGTCTCATCTCGACAATGCTCTGACTAGGGATATTTAATGATTTATCCTTCATGGACTGATACTGTCTCGTATCATTCTCAATCCAGGAACAAATCATAGGGACCTCCTATCATTTTATATCTTGGTGATCTAATCACAAATGATAAGAGAGCAATCTTCTTTGTCACATAGTTAATTTGTACAAAAACACCATGATCTGTACAAATAGTGACGCTATGGGTCATAATTGTCCAACAGTGGCTGACAGGTGGAGTGACACATGGCGACACGTGGCGATGGTGACTGTCGGCACCGTAGGATGATGACACGTGGCACGGCACACGTTAGCAAAGTCAAACTTTTCTCAGATTCTGACACGTGGACCAGGTGCTCGTTAGCACTGTTCGGCGCATGTTAGGTGTCGTGATGCGCCCAAATTACCAAAATGCCCTTTTTGCCAATTTTCACTGTTTTGCTCCAAATCACCTCCAAAATGTCCTGAAACTTTATTTATCTACAAAAAAACACAAAACACATCAAAATATTCACAAAACTCAAGAAACTATATAAAATATAAGTTAAATGAGTGGTAAATAGTGATAGATTTACCACTCATCACACCCCCAAACCTAACATTTTGCTAGTCCCGAGCAAAACACAAAATAAAATAACATTATAAAATTTAACTAAGCCACTTTCATAGGGATCACGGTTGCATTTAGCATATGCAACAAGCCTTTAAACCCCTAGGTGTCCCTAGTGGACGAGTTGTAGTCTCGTGAGGGTTTACAACAATGATACCCACAAATATTTTACAAAAGTAAAAAGGCAGTGAAACTAATGCACACAAAAGCAAAAAACAAGCGAAAAGAGAATAAAGAAGTTAGTGACTAATCAGCTGAAACTTCTACTCCAAGTTACTAGTTGTTTTCTTTCTTTCTAAATTGCTGAATAAGTAAATTCTCCGATTATTTTTACCATTCTTCATATACACATCATCAAAATATTAAACAACTCATTTTTGCCCACAACAGTCATAAGTTCAGTTGATAAGAGAGTAATATTTTGGTCCTAAAGTTCTATCAGATTTCACACTCACACCTTTTGTAGCAATGGAATAATTTTTCTCATTTTACTGAATTTTTTTTTTATTTATATAAAATATCTTCCATCTATGTAGCGAGTGTTGGGTCGGTGACTCCCAAACCAGTTGGCTTTAGGGCACCAAGTGTTAAGACACCCCTGGACTTTATTACTCAGACTTCATATATAATATTTTTGCAGCATCTTTGATCCATATAACGAGCTTTGGGCCAGTGACTCCCAACCAGTTGGTTTAGGGCCTAGGTGTTAAAACAAACCTTACAGACTTAATAACTCGGATCTCATATTTTTTTTTTTACTCCATTGCTTTTTGAGATGTTATCCTCCTCCATTAAACTAGAGCACTGCATATTATAAACTTTTCAATTTTAGCTCATGTCCGTATGTTTCTATGTATGTTGATAATATCTACTAACTGAACATATGAAGATCCATTTTAGTCCGTATGGAGAATTCACAAATTAAATAATCAAAAGGAAATAAACAAAAATTAACTTGTTCCGAAATAGGTTTGAGATATGTATCAGGTGAGGGAACTCCTTACTCAACTATCTCTCACCAATTTCACCCTTTTTAGTCAAAATAAAAACACAAAAACACAAAAAAAAATTAATTTTTGAAAATTTTTTAATTTTTTTTGTATTTTTCGAAAAATTTTGGACTAAAATTAAAAACAACACATAACTAAAAATAAGATATTGATCAACTAATTTCCTCCCCCAAACCTAAATGAGACATTGTCCCCAATGTCTTAAACAGTAGAAGAAGAGTTTAGAAGATATTACCTGGTTAACCGAAATTCTACACGAAAAGTTAAAGGTTAAGATCCAGATTAATCCGATGCCTCTTACCATGATCGTCCTTGGACCAATTTATCTTTGAAAGGATAGGGTCAACTTGTGGTTCATAGGCTAAGAGTTGGTCCATTAGATCCGGAGCAGTTCTGGCAGTAAAGAGGAGTTCTTTTAAAGGTTTTAACACGAACCCATTTCTCCGAGCATCATCAAGAAACACACAAAGAAAATCATAAAATCCTTCAACGTTGTACAGTCCAAGCGATTTCTGGTGTATGTTCAAGTTCACCCAAGATAACACTATAAATATTTCCTCCAATGTGCACAAGCCACCTGGCAAAGCAATAAAAGCATCAGCACGGTTAATCATTTCTATCAATCGTTCAAACATACCTGACACGATCAGTTCATCTTCGTTTGATGGTTCAATAAGATTTGCCTCTGCCAAGGGTTTTGGGATGATTCGCAAAACGTGACTGCCTCCTTCCTGTACGGCCTTTGAAACAATCCCATAATTCCAAGATTACCCCCGCCATATATTAAGTGCATATTCCTTGCAGCTAAGACTCGACCCAATTCTTGTGCTGCTTCTACGTATTGTGGCTTAGTACCAACACTACTACCGCAAAACACACAGATGTTTTCAACTCGTATTCTCGAAGTGGCTTCAATTTTTATATGTATTTTTTCTCAACTCTGGATGGCTTCAAAAGTGCAATGACGGATGAATTTATTGTTGAGTTTTTCTAAGGTCCCAAGATCAAATCAAGACATGAAATAATGCATGAATACATCAACGAAGGTAGCGGAATACTCACATTGATCGTTATGTTGATTTGGAGACGATTCAAGCCCAAAAACGCACTGCCTTGATCACACCACTGCAACATCCCTGTCCTACAAAAACAGAAAATTGAGTGAAGAAACGGAGCTCCGAGCTTCGTCCAATGGATCCCGCTCATGGTGAACCTCCCTACCACCTTCGCAAGACTCGAGTGTGCTAGCACTTGCGGTTTTCACCATGAAAACCCAACTCTTGGCTTCCCTTGCTCACGGTTTTTGGCTTCCAAACCAGTAACATGTTTCAGTTTGGGCGTGAGTGAGAAGAGAGAATGAGAGAGTTTGAATTGTGTATTAAGTTAAAAATCATTTACCAAAAATCAATTTATATTTATGCCATAATATTTATTAAATTAATAATAAAATTATGACACAAAACATGCAATGGCTTAGAGTGTCAAACACTCAAACTCCATGCAATGACATTGAGTGCAATGTACACAATCTACATGCAAAGCATTAGAATGACATGTGTCATGTGGGCCCCACACGTTTCCAAATGAAAGTGGGCCCACGTGCACTCACGCGTTCGGGTTCGATATTTCCGAAATACCGAGCTTACGTCGCGACGTTAATTAAATCGAATTTAAATAAATAATTGCGCCTAGCGAAATTATTATTTACGTCGCTAACGAATTAATTCTAAATTAACTCGTTTGCCCGAATTAAAATCTATTTTAATTCCGCGTCGAAATCTAATTTCGTTTAATATATCGAATATATTAATTTACCGATTAATTCCAAATTAATCGTTATCTCTCTCTTTAGACGACATTTTATCCCGGATAAAACATCTCCGTTATTAATCCTAGATTAATTTTCTCTCTCTTCTGTATAATCCCGATTATTCAAGAGTACGAGTTGTGCGTCATCGGTGGATTATCGGGAAGCGACCCATGAGATCCCCGGATAATCTGGCAGTAAATACGGTTGTCGGAGTATCCGAATCACGTACGTACCAAGTACTACGTTCTACCGATTTACGAGACAAGGTCGACTCCTAGCAAAGCACCAGTCTACCTAATTCTCCGGACATATCCATTAAAGAATATTAAGATCTGTATCAAGCGTAGTTACTAATGTATTGTGCATATCGGCCCAGTATCGGATAATCACGTGCTAGGGCTGGGGCTGGATAAGTGTCTGCCCCGTCCGAAACACATATCGGATATCTGGTAACTAGTCTCTATAATCGGATATTCATGACCTGGTCATTCATATCGATTGGATGCGCATCTCTTAAGAGCACTAATACCGTATCCTGCGTGACATCATCTCCACTATGACTGGAGTGATACTTCCGTCTTGACATCACATCCAATACACTACGATTCTCAATATACCCGGCATTGGCGTACACAGAACTAGTTACAGTCCTAGACGACCTCAACTAAAATATATCGATTGTCGTAAGCATTAGCGATGTAAGTCTCAGGTTAAGACTATACACACCTACATTGATTTCGGCCTCCCATAGACACATATTCATAATACCAATGGGATTCCGAGGGGTCTATCCAGAGCGAAGCTGTGTTCCCGTACCATCGGTGAAACACGACCTCCTATCGCACTTGCATAAGTATCCAACACTTATATATGAGAACTATGCCGTTGTGTCCTCACAACGCACACAGTGCAATACTAGCCTATTTCCGCATTATCGATGTCCAGTCTCGATAATACTACGGCTAGGGATATTCAATGATTAATCCTTCGTGGACTGATACTGTCTCATATCATCTCAATCCAGGAACTAATCATAGGGACCTCTCTTCATTTATATATCTATGGTGATCTAATCACAAATGATGAGAGTGCAATTTCCTTATTACATAGTTAATTTGCTACAACAACACAATGATCTGTGCAAATAGTGACGCTATGGGTCATATTATCCAACATTTATAGTACCTGAAAAGAGAGTAAAAATAGCACAAGTATCTTCCAGAGGACGATTAGTAGCGAAATAATATCGTGATAGTCAAAAAGGTCTGGATCCTGTCGGAGAAAATAAAAGAAAACAACAAAACAAATTACAATTATTAAGAAAAGACAAAAAGATATAATATTTACAAGAAAAGTATCGGCTTGATTGACGTCTATGCGTCAGGGACAAGCTTCCCATCCAATTTTCTTATAAATTGGCAAACAGGGTCTTTTTGAGTCAGATTCCCGAGACTTAACAATTGTCTTTCCTTTTGGAATTGTGCATATAACATGCGAATTTCATGATACACACATCCACTGGGATGCGTCTCAAGAGTTTTAGATATGTCATCCAAAGACTCCTTACTCAAGCCATCCCTAATGAATTTAATCTTATCTTCGCGGTTATCGGACACCATTCCTAAAGAACGACAACGAGTATTATAAAACATGCGAGCACATTTATAACAAAGTCATATTCTTTTGGCTCTTCTCTTTTTAGCATAGGTGCTCCTTCCTAAGCCAGGCAGATGTGAAATAAAAGAGTCAGAAGACTCACCTGCCAATCGGACCCGTGCTTCAATTAACCAACGAAAGTCAGTAGGAATACTTTTGATCATCAGTAATCTCATCCGTTCCAAGCGAGCTTTGTAGACTTTCATCAGAGAGTTTTGATAGAGAGAAGGAAATTGCTTGCGAAGATTTGTGAGAGCTTCTTCCATCGTGAAATGAATTTACCTGCAATAATTAAACACACAAAAATAAAACACACCAAATCACAATATATACAAAAATTGCATGGGTTACCTCTCTAGCTAGCGCTAAGTTTAGAGTCTTCAGCTAGATGTGACTTCTCGAACGTTAAGCTGGATCTGAAAGTGTAACACTTTCTTTTTGTCGCTCAAATGATTCTCCCCAGTAGTGCTTAACACACTTGTTTTTAACCTTGAAAGTTTCGTTAGCGTCAGGATCATGTATCTCAACGGCTCTATCTGGTAAAACTTTGGTGATCACAAATGGACCTGACCACCGTGATTTTGGCTTCCATGGGAAGAATTTCACCCTTGATTTGTTTAACAGTACCTTCTGCCCTGGTTCCAGTTGTATGCGCACTAACTTCTCTTCATGTCTTTTCTTTCCCTTTTCTTTGTACAATTTGGCATCCTCAAAAGGCTGTATGTGAAATTCCTCTAATTCATTGAGCTGGTGGAACTTTTTCTCTTATGTTGCTTGTAAGCAAGAATATGCTTCTTCAGTACGCAGTGCGCTTTATCTTCAGGCTCCACAGGTAATTGACATGCTTTAAGTTTGTCAGTAGAACTTTTCTTTCATCAGAGTTCTGATCGGTACTATATATCACGCAAGTCTGAAACATTCCTCCTTCTTTTCATCATCTGGGAATTCATGCCTTGAAAACATTGAATGTTACTTCTTGGTCTTGTACCCTCATGGTTAGTTTCCTTTTTTGTACATCAATAATGGTTCGACCTGTAGCCAAGAATGGTCTCCCAAGAATAATTGGCATGTCTGCGTCTTCCTCCATATCAAGGACAATAAAATCTGCTGGGAAAATGAATTTGTCAACCTTGACCAGCACATCTTCAACTACACCTCTTAGAAATACGAGCGTTCTATCAGCAAGATGTAGAGAGACTGAGGTGGGCATTGTTTCTCCAATCTATAATTTCCTGAAAATAGAAACAGACATCAAACACTCGCACCTAAATCACACAAAGCCTTACCAAAGTCATGTTCTTCTATGGTGTAAGGAACGGTGAAACTGCCAGGATCTTTCAACTTTGGGGGAAGTTTCCTCTGAATGATAGCGTTGCATTCTTCTGATAATGCTACTGTCTCGTAATCTCCCAATCTCCACTTTCGTGAAAGAATGTCTTTCATGAATTTGGCATAGCTGGGCATTTGTTCCAATGCTTCTGCAAAAGGAATGTTGATATGCAGCTTTTTGAAGATCTCCAGGAACCGAGAAAACTGCTTGTCCAATTTGGTCTTCTGAAGACACTGAGGAAAAGGTGGAGGTGGAATGATCTGTTCTTTTTCCTTTGCTTCTTTTTCCTCCATATGTTGCTTTTTTTCTTTTGGAACTTCCTCAGCAGCTGTTTTGGCTCCAACATCTTTGTTGATTCCAGTACCGCTTTTTAACATGATGGCATGACATTGCTCATTCCCTATGTTTCTTCGATTTGGCTCTGTGTTGCTAGGAAGGGTACCTTGCGGTTGAGCATTGGCCAGTTGTCCCATTTGATTCTCCAATGCTTTAATAGAAGCTGATTGACTTTGAATTAATGCTGCATGGGATTGAAACATAGCATTATATCTTGCTGCTTGATAGTCCTGTTTCGCTTCTATCTTTTTCAA